>JARHVA010003348.1:467500-670000 GCA_037957365.1 Torreya grandis | reverse complement strand
AAACAATCTCAAGTATATGAATGAGCACCAACTTGCATGAGCACCAACCCCTTTGTTGAGCACCAACCCAACAACTAATTGTGAGCACCAACCCACAGGAGCACCAGCCCCTTTGTCGAGCATAAACACAGGAACAATTCATGAGCACCAACCCATAGGAGCACCAACTCCTTTGTTGAGCACCAACCCATCAACTATTCATGAGTACCAACCCACAGGAGCAACAACCCCTTTGTGTATACCACACAACTATCTCTCAATGTTTATATCTCAACAAATGATAGTTCATTACAACATCTCTTTCCTCTCTCTTACCTTTGCTCTTCTAAGCTAGATATAACAAATACAAATCATATTCATCTCTCACAATTTCTCTTCTAAGCTAGATATTACAATATCAAGTCAACCTCTCTCACACATATTACAAATGGCTTCTCAAGCCTTTATTTATAGCTTTCCAAATGACCTTTGGACTTCCCCATTTGTGACCCTTCAATCCTCATGGAAAATGGTGCCAAACTTGTATGACCCTTCATATCCTTGCCTTTGAAAATTCATGTGGTGATCCTTCATGATCAAAAACATCCTTCCCTCTTTTTTCCTTATCTTGGTGACTTTTCATATTCCTCAAAGTGTCATTTCATGAGAAATTGTGCCCTTCCTCTTTTATCTTCACTTGGTGACTCTTGGAATTCCCCAAGATGACTCTTCATGGGAAAATGTGTCCCATCCTTCTTTTGTCTTAACCCCATGGCTCTTTGAATTTTCTATGGGCCCTTCTTTTGTCTCATATGCAACCAAAAATATATTCATTAATATTAAATAAATATTAACTCACATTAACCAAGATATAATAATTAAAAACATCATTAAATGTAATGGGGCCTTTATCACAAATAATGCTAGATGTTTGACATCAATGACAATATTTCCAACAATCTCCCCCTTTGTCATTGATGGCAACCTCAATCCTAAAACTACCACATCATATCACTTGCACATACTATCATCTAAAAACATACAGTAACTCCCCCTTACTTTACCAACCTATACCTATTCCCTGTACCTTTTTTTACACCTATACCTATACCTATTATTCTCCCCCTTTGACATCAATGGCAAATGGCCTACCTAGAGCTAACACGTAGCTCCCCCTCAACTGATGCTGAACATCAATGGTAGGAATTAATATAAATTACTCCCAACTCCTATTGTAGATCTTTGAATGTATCCTTTGATCATGCCTTTGAGAAGATATCTAATAATACACACACATTGTTCCTTTTCCTTTGAGCATCTGCAATCAAATCATTTGAATCTTTTCTTCTAATCTCACAACCTTCAGCATGAAACCTTAATGTGTATCCTTGATCACATATTTGACTAACACTCAATATATTATGATTAAGACCTTTTACATACAAAACATTTTTAGTCTTAGTTCTACCATAATCCAAACTCAAAGTACCTTTTCCTGCTATCCTGGCAGTGGTTTTATCTCCAAATCTCACTATGCCACCATTGATCTTCTTTAGAGTTATGAACTTACTTTTATCTCTTTTCATATGCCTCGAACATCCGCTATTAATGAGCCATGTTTGATCTTTATTTATTACATGCAAAGCTATTTGCACCAACATAGAATCTTCAAGTTGTTTCTTCTGCCATGAACATGTCTGAACCTTCTTCCTAATGAATGGAACTTTTAAACTCTGATCCTTCTTCTTGATTAATGGAGCTTTGAAACTCTAATCCTTCTTGACTGACTCAAACATGCTTCTACAATATCAAGCTATGTGCCCGATGTTGTTGCACTTGTAGCATACTATGGTCTCTTCATCAAAGCTTGATAGAGGAGCAAAAGAGTCGTGGCTTCTGATTGACTCTACTTTAATTTCCTCTCCTTATTTTTGAAATTGTTAGCTCTTTTTCTACATTATAATTTCTTATGACCATATCCATT
Source organism: Torreya grandis (assembly GCA_037957365.1). NCBI lineage: Eukaryota > Viridiplantae > Streptophyta > Pinopsida > Cupressales > Taxaceae > Torreya > Torreya grandis. The sequence goes on along the minus strand of JARHVA010003348.1, from coordinate 668,037 downwards.
ACAATAAAAATAATAGCCATAAAAATAAGACCTGTCTGTATATCTCTGACCTGATTGCCTTTTGTAGCTTTGTTCTCTCCATCCTTCTATGTTTGAAATGTCCTCTATATGCTTCACTTCTTCCCTTGTTTCCTCTTTTTTAAGAGATTAAACATAGCTCTTCTTTTCAAATATGATCCCTATCTTATCTAAATTTGCTTTTTGACTTTCCAATATCTTATTTAGCATGTTAGTGCTATCATAAAATTTTGAATCACTAACTACTTTATCATTGACTACTTTCTCAATATCTTCTTTTAAAGAGGAAATTTCAATAACCTACCTTTCACATTCTTTTCTTTCTATTTCCAACTGTGCTGTTAGATCATCAATAATTTCCTTTGACTCCTTTTAATTTTTCTTGATCTAGTGCACCAATATCTGATTCTTATTCTCAACAACTTTTAACTCTTCTAGGGCAAAAATGAGTTCTCCTTCCATATTCACTTTAGCTTCCTCTTCTTCATCTTCTTGATCATCTTCATGTATGGCCATGAATAAAATCTCTTCTTTTGAATCACTGACTCCACTATCTTCGACTGAGTTAGGATCCTTAAAATACATGCTCTTCTTCTCGAATCCCTTGAAATTCTTCTTGTATGTAGGCTTTTCTTCTTCATCATCATTACCCTTATTTGGGAATCTAGCTAAAAAATGTCTAGTCTTTCCACAATTAAAACATTTAAAAGGTAATTTTCCTTGATATTTACTTGTTCCTCTTTTTGGCTTGCAAATGAAAAGTGCTCCATTGTCATCTTCATCATCACTAGAACTATCACTTGATTCTTGAATCTAAGATTTCTCTTTCTTTGATGTCTTGAAAGCCACTTCTCTCTTTGAGGGTTTATCTTGTTCTTTCCACATCTCATATGCCATGAGTATACCATGAAGCTCATCCATCTGTAGCTTGGCTAAATTATTCATCTCCTCGATTGCTAAAACCTTTGCATCATATCTCATTGGTAGAGATCTCAAAACCTTTTATACCACTGTTGACTCTTCCAACATTTCTCCAAGACCTTGAATCTAATTTATGATTTGATCAACTCACAAAAGATAACCTGCTATATCTTCTTCTTCCATCTTCAAACTTTCAAACTATCTTCTAAAAGTCTAAACCTTAGCTTGCTGAACATTTCCATTACGTTTGTAAATATTCTCAAGTTTTACCCAAGTTTCATGAGCAAATATACATTGCATAACTTTAACAAATTTAGATTCACATAAACCACATAAAATAGCATTTAAACCTTTAACATTACATTCACTTGCCTTCTTTTCTACTGGAGTAATTGCAGATGTCTATGGCTCTTCATATTCCTCCACCACTACTTTCCATATGTCGAATCCAAGGGCCATCAAATAAGTCCTCATTATTATGCTCCAAAAAGCATAATTAGTCCCATCAAACAAAGGTGCCTTATTTGTATAAAATCCTTCTTGTGACCTAGCCATTATGCTTTCCTGATCTACCTTCAAGCTATAAAAATTTTAAAAAAGGAACCTGCTCTGATACCAATTGTTAAGCATGGGATATATTGAGAGTGGGGGTGAATCAGTATATCATATATCTTATAAAACTTTCCCTTAATCAAATTCCACTTAATCAAACATTCAAGATATGAAATAAAACTAAAATAATAAACACCACACAAGAGAGAGACACCAAACATTACATGGAAACCCAATGTGGGAAAAACCATAGAGAACAATCTCAAGTATATGAATGAGAACCAACCCAAAAAATATTCACAAGCATCAACTTGCAGGAGCACCAACCCCTTTGCTGAGCACCAACCCAACAACTATTCGTGAGCACCAACCCACAGGAGCACCAACCCAACAAAAATTCATGAGCACCAACCCATAGGAGCACCAACCCCTTTGCCGAGCACCAACCCAACAACTATTCATGAGCACCAACTCATAGGAGCACCAACCCCTTTGTGTGTACCACACAACTATCTCTCAATGTTGCTATCTCAACAAATGATAGTTCATTACAACATCTTTTTCCTCTCTCTTACCTTTGCTCTTCTAAGCTAGATATAACAAATACAAATCACATTCATCTCTCACAATTGCTCTTCTAAGCTAGATATTACAATATCAAATCAACCTCTCTCACACATATTACAAATGGCTTCTCAATCCTTTATTTATAGCTTTCCAAATGACCTTTGACCTTCCCCCTTTGTGACCCTTCAATCCTCATGGAAAATGGTGCCAAACTTGTATGACCCTTCATATCCTTACCTTTGAAAAGTCACGTGGTGACCCTTCATGAGCAAAAATGTCTTTCCCTCTTTTGTCCTTATCTTGGTGACTTTTCATATTCCTCAAAGTGTCCCTTAATGATAAATTGCACCATTCTTCTTTTGTCTTCACTTGGTGACTCTTGGAATTCCCCAAGATGACTCTTCATGGGAAAATGCATCCCATCCTTCTTTTGTCTTTACCTCATGGCTCTTTGAATTCTCCATGGGCCCTTCTTTTGTCTCATATGCAACCAAAAATATATTTGTTAATATTAAATAAATATTAACTCATATTAGCCAAGATATAACAATTACAAACATCATTAAATGCAATGGGGCCTTTATCACAAATAACGATAGACCTTTGACATCAATGACAATATTTCCAATAGGTTCCACTTGTGGTTTTAGTGTCTAATGGGACTTTTAACTTGTGTTTGAGTCCTAACACCTTAGTGACCCTTATCTTATGATTTTTACATATTTTTCATGACTTGTCAACCAATAAATAAACAATTATATTCAAAACAAATATCCTCTTATATAAAGAGCCTCACAAGGAATTTTACATCTAATAGTTACTATTTTATCACTCATTTACATAAAATTAGATAATAATATAACTTAAATACTCTGCATACTAATTAGCTTTCAAACCTGGACATTTTCATGCTTGATCATTTAAGGGCCTACAAAAAAATTATTCTATCATACCATGCAAGTTGATGGTGCATATTCCCTAAAGGATAAATATATGCAATCTGAGACCCCTAACATTAGGGTTAATGTAGTCAGTAGCTATGACAATAGTGCTTCTTCTCTTCATGCTTGTAACAACCCAAAACCTAATTTTTTCCTTTCTTTTTACATTTGATTAGTTCATTGTTTCATGTGTGAAGGTAATCATTAAGGCTTTGGAGAAGAATCAACCAAAATAGTGACATAGATGAGTTCACGTGCAACATAGAATCACCTAAAAGACCTCTATAAACTCCCATATCTTTTTTAAAAGTTACAAATAATCACTAAAAAAAAGACATTAGTGCTAAAAGTGTACACTAGCACCACATGACACTACTATCCTAAGAGGGGTGCTACTGTCTAGAGTGAGATATTAAAAATTATTCAAAATATGAAATGTTGCTCTCTCAATTGCTTCTAGTACCCTGATCTATGAAAAATTCTTTATATATCTAGATAAGTTCCTTTTATCTATGTGCTTACTATTTTTGGAAAGCTCCATAAAATAAATAATTTACAATTTTTTTATAGATTAAAAATAGACACAACTCTTTAATATAGCTTAAGATTTACATCATAAAATAATAAAAGCGTAAAAGATTTGGTGAACTCATCTTACTTCAAATATTGCTCCAAAACCTAATTTTCCTTAGGGATTACCTTATTTAAATCTAATACATTAAATTAGGGTTACAAAAAACTCATTTTCTATTTTTTAGGCTTAACTTAGATAATTTAATTAATCATATACTAGGGTATTATATTTTTAACTTAATTTAAATACTTGTAACATAACCCTAAAATCAAAATCCTATATACACATACTAGATCCCTATACACACAAAACATTATCAATTAGGGTTTCAAAAATAATCCTATTTTCTATTATAAACTTTGTTCAACAATGTCACACATTGCACACATACTTATGTTAGATTATATTATACCTATTGTGTGTTTATTATTCCTTATTTACACTATCTTCTTTGGCAAGTTTGAAATGACATCTAAAAAGTCTTCTTCCCCTCATCCACTTGATGCAATTTTAAATTTCTCTCATGATTATAATAATGAATGGACTGATTTTCAAGATTGTACATTATATCATAATTATTAATTCATTTATAATGATGATGATAACTTTTGTTATAATGATGGATATGAGGATTAGTATGAACATGACAATAGAAATGAACATGAGGATACATTAGATACATCATCTTCTCTTTCCTCTTACTCTTTTCTTACTCATAAAAATCAAATTAAAAATATAATGCCAATAGAACCTCTTGTTGGTAATGTTTTATTGTAATGCGACCCTAGATTTTTAACTACTTTTACTACTTCATTATTAAAATGAAATCAATATAAGTTCACTACATGAAAATCAATTTTGAATTCTTCAAGTAAAGATGATAGGAACAATGCATCCTATTTACCCTTCTCAATTACAATTGAAAAATCAAATACAAAGGATATTACACCTTTTAACAATACACAAACTAAGGTAGATGAAATTAATTTATCAACCTAATTCACATTTCAAGCTTAATGAAATGTTTCTTTTCCACAAATATATAAGTCACATGTTTCTAAATCTTCTCCTATATCTCATAACGTGCAAAAATAAAATATGGTTTTTACTTCTCATTTTCTTGATTCCAAAATAGAAAGTGGTAATCATGCTTGCATCTCAAAAATGACTAGTGAACAAATGCCTTGCATTACACCTACATAGGATGATACATTTCATAGTAGTAAAGAGTTACAATCTTCTTCTTCTCTTTCTCCTAACAATTATGTGGATGGTAACTATTCTAATCTTACTTATTCAAATGAATTAAATTTTTATTTTGATGAACCATGAGATGATAATGATTATTTTTATTATGATGAAGATGATATATAATATACAACTCATACTTATTCTCTTACCTCAAATATCTCTCTTGTTCAACCAAATAATAGGTCACATATAAATACACACACACACATGATTATTTTTATTATGATAAAGATGATATATAATATACAACTTATACTTATTCTCTTACCTCAAATATCTCTCTTGTTCAACCAAATAATAGGTCACACACACACACACACACACACACACACACACACACACACACACACACACACACACACACACACACACACACACACACACACACACACACACACTTACACTTTATTATGTGCATAATTTTGATTCACTAGAGAATAAAACACCATATATTCAACAAGTATCTGATACTCCTTCACAATCTAACAATATAAAAGATACCAATGAATCCCCCTTCACCCTAATTACTATAGTAGAACCTACATCTTAAAAAAACCCAAATGAGGGTGATATTTCAACCAGGTTCAAGCTATCACACCTCTAAATTTTATTAAGAGCACATTGACCCTTTTTTAATAAAATTTCCAATATAATGTACCAATGGCTAAGATATATAATAAAATCCAAGCATTAAAAAAACCCCTTGATAATGAAAATATACATTCTCAAGTGTTAATTTATTTAATTAATGTTATAGATGCTTTGAAAAAATAAGTACATCATCTCACTTTAGGGAGTGACGCATACAAATCCTAGATTGATGATAATGTTATACATAATAACCCTATTCCACACATAATTTCAACTATGAGGTTGCCACATAACTTTTAGATATATGTGTTACCTATCTTTGATGGACAAGGAAATCCATATTTATACCTTTAGGCTTATGGGAAAGCCATGGCTCATATTAAAAACAAGTAAATTATACTACAAGTGTTTCCAAAGTTACTAAATGTGAAATCACTAATTTGGTTCCACCATACACTCCCTAATGGATCTTTACATACATACGAGGAGCTAGAGATAGTCTTTCTCAGACATTACATACATAATAAGGGACTTATAGTCACACATGAGAGGTTACCTTCACTACACTAGGGTGAAATAAAGTCTACATCAAAATACATTCTATGTTTTATAGCTTGTTTGCATCAGTTAATTTATCAACCAACTAATTTATAAGTGCAATACATCTTTGCTAGAAGTTTAATCTTTCCTCTTAAGGACAAAATACTATATTATAGATCAAAATCATTAAGACATATTTATAATGAAGCTATATAATTAGAGGCATAGTTGAGATTAGTCATTACAAATTTAGAGGTAGATTTGGCTATAGACCCCTTAAAACCTCATTCATCAAATTTGGTATAAAATACTACTCCACTTCCAATTCAAAAACTAGTGGAACAGAAAAAAATAATAAAAATACTTAGTAAGGGTAAAGATCCACTCTACACAACATAATGTATAGTGAGTGACACACAAGATGTATGGAGAGGGGTTATATAATTTTTAGATAAGGCTAGCCCTCATGACATCTTTCTTACACTATTAGGTTATCGGAGTTGTTACCAAAATTTGGATAATGTGAGTGCAATGGAGATGTGATCACATGAGTTCAAGAAAGTGCATACCACATAGATGCTAAAGCAATTTGAAAATAACACAAGAACATAAATTGTACAAGATAAAATGGAGAAAACCAAAATTTTATTTGCATGAGATGGCCAAAGTGAGGAATACATATAAGAGAGTATGTGAGTAACTCCTCCACAAAAGGTGGACAAGGCACCTCAAGAATAGACTGTAACTCCTCCATGAAAGGTGGTGACAAGGTGATAAGAATAGAGAAATAACTCCCATCAAGGGAGTTACTTATGAAATTCTTAGGACACGTATAACACATCTATGACACATACCTCCACAAAAAGCTAGCCTATCCCACAAATGTAGGAAAACTCCATGTATGCACAAGAAATACAATTTATCTAATTAATAAATAGGGAAAAATAAAAACCTACACTAATACCCCCCATAAGCACAACTTAGGTGGGTAGTGTGGAAATATAAAATGGGTCCTGGTAACTAGGCCTGATGAGGTACCCATGTATAAATGCAATCTCCCATAAGATAGAGAAAAGGAGAAAACTCGTAGGAAAAAACTCCCCCCCAAAAGAGAGACATAAAAGAAAGAAGAGGCTAGTGGGCCCCCCTGAAGATGCTATTGGTGTAGATGTAGACCACACCCCAAGAAGAGCTCATAAATGAATGAACTTGTACTCAATGAAAGGTTTAGTGAAGATGTCTGCAACCTGCTCCAAAGACTGGCAAAATATCAAGTCAATGACTTGACTATGAATGAGCTCCAAAATGAAATTCATGTGAATCTCTATGTGCTTGGTCCACTGGTACTGAACTATATTCTTGCAAATCTAAATGGTACTCTAGTTGTCATAATAAATGATGGTGGGCTACCTAATAGAAATGCCAAACTTAGAAAGTATCCCTTGAATCCAAATAGCCTTAGTAACTACATTAATAGCTCCCCTGTACTCTAAATCTATGGATGATATAGCAATAGCATTTTGTTTCTTGCTAGACCAACTGATAGGACTAGAACCTAGAGAGAAACTGTAACCAGAAGTGGACTTGTGAGTCTATGAATTGCTAGCCCAATCTGAATCTGTATATCCAACCAAGTCAACCTCTATGCCAAATATGTAATGAATCTCATATCTATGTGAACCCTGTATGTAATGCAAGATCCTCTTAGCTATTTTCTAATGTAGCTCATGAGGTCCCTACATGAATCTAGAGACAAGTCCCACTGTATGTGATATGTCAGGCCTGGTGTGAGTCAAGTAGATGAGACTATCAATAAATTATCGATACTGAGTGGCATCAACCAATGGTGAAGAACAATCAGCCTCAAGCTTGACCCCTGATAGAAAGGGAGTCAGAGATGGCTTGTAATTAGCCATGTGAAACTGAGCTAATAATTCAAGAGCATACTTAGGTTGTGTAAGAGAAATCCCTGAATCTGACTGTGAGATCTCAATGCCAAGGAAGTAGTGCAATAAACCCAAGTCTATCATGTCAAATCTATCCTGAAGAGATGCCTTCACTGCTGTAATAGCTGATGAAGAACTCTTAATGATCAAAAGGTCATCAATATATAGAACCAAAATCAAAAGCAAATAATCTTTCCACAAGAAGTAGACATTGGGATCAAAATGGTACCTAGTGAAACCCACTATGAGAAGGAAGGAATCCATCTTGGCATACCAAGCCTGAGGGGCCTGTTTTAGGCCATAGATAGATTTCCTAAGTTTACATACTAAGAAAGAATCCTGAAAAAATCCTAGCAGATACTCCATGTAGATCTCCTCCTCTAGGTCTCCATGAAGAAAGGCACTCTTCACATGCATCTGATGCACACCCTAACCATTTGTTACAACAATAGCCAAGGTGAGTCAGATAGAAGTCATCTTTGCAACAGGTGCAAAGGTCTCTGAGTAGTCAATGCCTGCCACTTGTGAGAAACCCTTGGCAACCAATCATGCCTTTTACTTATCAACTGACCCATCTACTTCAAACTTGGTCTGATATATCCACCTACATCAAACCATCTTTCTTCCCTTAGGAAGTGAAGTCAAATCCCAAGTGTGATTTTTGATTAACGAAGAATATTCTTCCTCCATAACACTATCCCACTCAAGTACCCCCGATGCCTCTCAAAAAGTCTATGGATCTAAAACTAAAACAAAGAAGGCATGTGGATCTCTTTGAAAATCCCCACTAGTACGTCTATCATCTACAAGATCTCCTACCCAAGTATCAGCACTCTCAAGTGTTTGTCTGGTCCAAAGTGGCCCAAAAGTGGGCGAGTCAGGTGCTAACTCCTCATCCTCTAACTGACTAGAGGTGGATGACTCTGCATCACTATCCTTGCTGTCTAAACTTGAAGAAGAAGATGTCTTTGGCTCAAGAACCTACTATGGCTAATCTAAATTTGATGAGGAATCATCAAGAAGAAGTAGATCTGAGGAGGGAGAAGAAGTGTCAAGTGTTGAGTCTCTAGGACTCTCCTAAAAATGGACACTTCTCTTGATGAACAACTCATGAGTGACTATATTTGGAAGGTGATATCCCTCAATACCATCTAGATATCCTACAAAGATGCAAGGCTTGGATTGACATTCCATAGCTTTGCATTTCTTCTTTGGAATGTAGGCCATGGTTGCAGATCCAAAAACCCTGAGGTGCTCAACATCAGGTTTCCTTTTATGCCAAGCTTCAAAGGGTGTTATCCCTTTCAAAGCTTTGTGAGGAACCTTGTTTTGAATGTAGCAAGCACAATTGATGGCTTCAGCCCAGTACTGTGGTGCTAAGGATTTGGAGTGAATCATACAACTACCCATCTCTTTCAAGAACCTATTCTTGCATTCTACAACCCTATTCTGTGAAGGACTTTAAGTGATTGTGCACTACAAATCAATCCCCTCTGTGGTGTAAAACTGCTCAAACCTGATGCTGACATACTCCTGTCCATTATTAGTTTGAAGAACCTTGATGGATTTCTCACTCTATTTCTCAACAAGAGCCTTGAAGTCTAGAAAATTTTCAAACACTTCAGACTTTTGTCTGAGAAAATATATCCAAGTGTACCTAGAGAAATCATCAATGAAAGTGAGGATGTACTTGGCCCTTGTGAAATATGGTTTGGGAAAGGGTCCTGATACATCACTGTGGACTAACTCCAAAGGCTATGAAACCCTCCAAGCTTTGTCTTTGTCAAATTTTGCTTTGGGATGCTTCCCAAGGGAACACCCCTCATAAAGTCCTTTTGATAATTGGACATGAGGCAAGCCAATAACCATGTCATTTTTGCAAAGTTGCTCAAGATAGCGGTAGTTAAGGTAGCTAAACCACTCATGCCACAATTTGATAACTCCATTTGAATGAGTCAGTAATGTTGTTGGAGAAGAATCTAATGCAAAATGTGAGAAGGTGTATAACCTTGCTTGGTGATCTACCCTACCCACTGCCACTGTAGTATCACTATGCAACTCCCTGATACCCACTGAATCTGGTGAAAACTTAACTCTCATACCCCAACCAATGTGAGTGATCTGGTATATTGATAGGATATTGGTTGAAAGAGAAGGAACACTTAGAACATTATTGAATGTTCTTCTTTCCATGTCAATTGACCCTCTCCCTATAATAGAAACTAATGTGTCATCACCTAAACTAATTGAAGTCATGCTACAAGGCTCTAAAGATGAAAAATAAACTAGTGAAGAGCCCATGTGGTGAGAATCACCCAAGTTGATGACCCATGAAGATGTATAAGTTATTATAGCTGTAATGGCCTTGCCCTTTTCTTTCTCCTTACCCTTGCCTTTTGCCTTGGTAGAATCTTGGGTAGATGAATTCTGCTTGATGGACTCAGGAACACCTATGTTGTTCTTCTCTAGAAGATGAGTTAGGTGATCTATTTGTTTCTTCATGAATTAATGTTCATCATGCCCTATCTTTTTAAAATAGGCACACTTAACCTTCTCTTTCTTAGCTTTAGCATTGGAGGATGAAGACTCAGTGTTGTTTTTGGTAGGATTGGTGTTTTCTTTCTTCTTCTCTTGGTCTTTGTTCTTTTTCTTCTTCTCCTTTGTTGAAGTCTTATCCTTACCATTTCTAGATATCAAATCTCGGGGTTGAGTATACTTTATTTTGCCCATTTTAATTAGCTTATCTTGCTCCCTAGTCAAGTCAGCAATGAATGAATCCAAAGAAGGCATTTTCCATGTAGTGCTAAGGGCACTTTTTGTGGCATGGAAAGTGGAGACAAAAACTGAGTAGCTTGGACCTAACTTTGTGAGAATAGAATGTATGAGTTGATAATCTTTATTCTCTATCCCACATTCTTTCAATTGCAATCTAAGGGCCTTAAACTTAGTGAAGAATTCTTGTAGGGTGTCAAAGTTGCTAGGACTTAGACTTATGAGTTCATTTTCGAGCTCATGACCTCTCATCTCATCAAGCTTCCGAAATAAATTTTCTAAGGTGTCACATATGTAATTGGGAGTCTGAAAGGATTCTAGATGGAAGAGAAGTTCTGGAGACACAAAAAATCTTAGTAATCCGTAGCCTTCATCATTACAGTTGTACCACTTGACCTTTTTAGCATCAGAGTTGGGTTCTACTTTAGTACCCATGGTGATCTTATACAACCCTATGATTCTAATAATTATTGACATTTTAACCTTCCATTCATGATAGTTGAAGTGTGTTAGGGGTTTAAGTTGAAAAGAATCCATTTTTAGCTAAATTTAGGTGAAGTTGTGTTGATTGCAAGTTGTGAAATTATGTAGAAAGGAGAATGAAAGCAAAGATTTGCAAGTTATGGAAAGCAATCACACCCCTCCCCCCAAAATATTGAGCCCCCCAAAAATATGCAAGTTCATTCTCAAAAGATGTTGGACTCAGCCGAGAATGCATCTTAGAGGAATCAGTGCAAAACTAAAACAAACAGGATGTCGAACTCAGTCAAAAATGTGTCCCGAGAGACCCAAATTTTTGGTGCTTTATAAACTAGTAATTTTTTGACAAATAACAAGCCTACACTATGGGGAATTTAATTACAAACACTTTTACAAAAATTGGCACCCAAATCTGAGCTACCATTTGCAAGATATTAAAGGTTCAATTTTCCCGTAAACTAGTGTTTTTGCAAAAAAAAACACTAAAACATTAAAAAATGCCTATTTTGAGAGAGAAAGTGGCCTTCCAACCACTCATTGGATTTGAAATAGAATGAGGAATCCAAAAGAGGTTTGTGTGAGGGGGAATTGGCCTCCTACCAACCTGGGCCTTACCTTTCGTCTTTGATAGGCGAAGATACAAGTTTTAAATTAAAACCCCCAAATTACAAAACTGTCTATAAAATTGAATATTTAGTCAATTTGACTGATTTTTGTTTTATCATGTCAATTTTAACTAAAAAAATAAAAGTAAAGACAGAACTGAATAGCTGGCCAAGCATCTAAGGGTCCACATGGGACGCCAAGTAAGGAAGAGACACCCAAAAGGGCACAGTCCAAAATTTATCTACAGAAAAGACAAAAGACAAATGTGTAGACCTGCTAGACATGTTGTACGGCCTGCTTGGTGGCATAATTGAATGCACCTTGCTGGAGATTGGTGTGTTGGAAGGACAAAGGCTGAAGGCATTGCAGAAGTTGGCATAAACTTGCAGACCAAAAGCTAGGCATAAAAGCTGGAAGGATAACAGCAGAAGTGTGCACCATACAACCTATTTTGGATGCTGTACAAAGGATGGCATGGCTATAGAAAGGAGTCACCTTGATATTTGGAGTTGTTGCTCCTCCCTATGCTCCCTATACTGCTCCTTCCTTTGTTGCTGAGTACAACAATGGCACCTAAGTAAACTGTTAAACCAACCCCTGAAGTGAAGATAGCCAAGACACCCAAAGGCCAAGGATTCCCAAGATGCAAGAAATGATACCAGAAATGATATATTTTTTTTAGATCAAATCTAGAAATAAAAAAACAAAGATAACTCCACTCCTCTTGATTTCAAAATGTACTAAAATCATAACCAGACACACGATTACCGTTCTTGCTCTGATTCCATATCAGAGTTATTGCCAAAATTTGGATAATGCGAGTGCAATGGATACGTGATCACATGAGTTGAAGCAAGTGCACACCACATAGATGCTAAAGCAATTTGAAAATAACACAAGAAGAGAAATTGCACAAGACAAAATGGAGAAAACCAAAATCTGATTAGCATGAGATGGCCAAAGTGAGAAATACATAAAGGAGAGTACATAAGTAACTCCTCCACAAAAGGTGGAAAAGGCACCCCAAGAATAGACTGTAACTCCTCCATGAAAGGTGGTGACAAGGTGCTAAGAATAGAGAAATAACTCCCATCAAGGGAGCTACTTATGACATTCTTATGACACCTATGACACATCTATGACACACACCTCCACATAAGCTAGCCTATCCTAAAAATGTAGGAAAACTCCATGTATGCACAAGAAATACAATTTCCCTAATTAATAAATAGGAAAAAATAAAAACCTACACTAATATAGGTAAGGGGATGATCACACTTAGAATAATAATCATCCAAAATAATATTTTCACTGAGTACCAGATAATCATTATTGTCATTTTCACTAGATAAATGGACATTTAAATGACCATTTTTATGTACTTTGAGCTTGCATCGATCAATATGTTAGTGCATGTATCATAGAGTTTATAGAGGGGGAACCAGGCCCTCATTTAACACACTCTCCTAGATAACACTCCTTTATGACATACTTATCCTAAGTCATTCATTTTAAATAACTAATGGCTAATCATCATTCAAGACTTATGACTTCTAAGATAACCATTTATCAATAGTCCAATACAACATAGCCTTAGCAGTGGTGGAAACTAGTTTGCATAATTTAGAATGCATCTCCAGTACATACACTGATTACGATATTCAAGAATAACTACAAACCCAAGTACATAGTCTCAGTATAAGCACCAATAAAAATCTATGGATATAACTACATAGCTCAGAATGCACCTCTAGTGCACACACCAATCAAAATATTTAGGAATAACTATCAATCAAAGGACATAATTTTTATTCAACAACCAATAAAGATATATGGTAATCATTATAAAAACCAGAACCCCACTTCAATCTACACATTGATCATAATATATATCAAGAAATAATATAACTCAGAGTGTATTTTTAAGGCATTAACCAATCAAGAGTTTTGCATCCAAGTCAACACATTCATACACAAATAGTGCATCACAAGTAGCTCCAATTTTAGATTTTATTTCCACAACAACACAACATGAGCATTAGGGTTGTTGGTTCTCAATGCCATCTAGGCTTAGATAGGACATATCACCACCAAATGTTATACACATAGCCATATTATGAAATATAAACAAAAACCCATACACCAATAAAATAAAATAAAACTTAACCTCCTTCACATATTCCTATAACATTCATAAAATATATAAAAATCAATTAGATTTAATTCAATTGAACCAAAATTGTAAAAATCAACATTTCAAACAATCAAACAAATTTAAATACATAAAAATATATAAAACATAACAAGATTCAATTTCCATTACATAATGAAAAATTAAAAAACCACACACACACACACATCATTTCAATAAAAATTTGGTGCATCACTCAATGATGAGAACACAACTAGTGGGACTAGCTCCCTCACTCTCACTATCAGACACATCAAAACTAGAACTAGATGCCCACTATTTCTATGTGACCTTGATCTATGGATACATCTACTATCTCTCTCTCTCTCCAAGTACATTCCAAGATCAACCCTATACTCGAAATAGTCTCACTCTAGTCATATGTAATCATATACTATATAACTACTAGCCCCACCTAGAGCATCAAGAAAGGGCATGGTACACCTATATAGCTCTATACATAACACATCTCTATCTATTGGTACTCACTTGAATGTCATATTTTTTATCACTAACTAATAAAATCAATGGAAATGTTCCCCAACAACACTATTTTCCATCTCCACCAAGCCATCATTTGTGGCATCATCTGGGATATGTTGGGTTAACTCATGTAGTGTCAACTCAATGGTGACCTCGCAATAATTGTCATCTCCTACACCTAAAATTATCCATATAATTGATAATAATCCTATTATATAAAAACACATGATCAAATTTACATAAAACATACAAGAAAACTATCTAACTTACCATCAACATCCCTTAGGGGCTCTACATCTAGTACCTAATATATGATCATCTCACCTCTCGATAATTAGGGTGCCTATATATACTCACTCCATTATGCCACGCAAGCCTTAATCACTCCAATATCATCCACATGTAGTACCTTAATGTCAGATTCATGCTCCATTAATGACATAAGATCTAGCTCAGTAATCGATGGCCTCAACCTACTACCTGGCCTCACAAAAATAGGATAACTCCTCAACCACACCATAGGTGAAGGGGGCACATCATATACAACGCTAAATTATTGGGTAACCCTCTCATATTGAAACCACTCATATACATTATCCTAGTGATCATGTATCCAAAAACTCACCCAAATTTACCTCAACTATGAGTTATCCTTAGGCCACCCCTGATATCCCATGTAAGGGCTCTAGATGATATCCTCTACTCTCAAACTCTCTAATAACTATCGGTAATATGTAGTACTCCTCCTTTGTGCATGACTTGTCCTAGTATATCTATCTAATAACACTTGTGAATAAACCCATATATCTCATGGATGTGCCACTAACATACTCATAGCTGTGTGCTTGTATACCCAAAAGTGTAATAGTGTTGACACATTGATATCCCCACCCTTCATCTCCTATGTAAAGTGTTGCAAGTCTTTATATAAATGAAACACCATGGCATGACCCCAAGAGCACATAGTGTCATTATTATTGATGTCTTGCACTATCTTGCACATCTTTCAAGAGATTGAGACACCACTCCCATCCAAAACAACAAATGATAACAACACACTTAGAAATTTCTACAATCACAAAACACTAGCCATATAATCATGGTAAATAATATGTCACTCTAACCCACTATGTGATGAGTCCCCACCACCATGGAAGAGAGGTACCTATATTCTCACTATATAGCTCAAAGACTAGTAGTCACCTATAATCCACTCTAAGAAAGAAATATATTATAGGCCTACTCTATCGAGCACCTCTATCTCTACATTAGGCAAGGGCAAACCCCATATAGTCTCCGTCATCTTACCCATACATAAATCTCTCATATGAGTGTCAACCTTTAAAATTATAATAAAATATGACATCAATAAAATAAAACTAAAACAAACAAATAACAACGGGCATCAAAAATTAATCAACTATGCTAATCATCACATCTTGGGCCTATTGGACACTAACCTTGTCAAGAGGACAATAGTGCCCAAAATGGGACACTGATGCTAGCTTATCCAAATTATCCCTAAAACAATCCCTTTCCAACAAAACTTATAAAAAAAGAAAACCAAAATAAGAATAAAAAGAAAATTTTGACTCCCTTACTAGGCAAACCTCCTTCCCAACCTGCATATGTGCCTTGACCTCCTTATAACATGATAAACTAAAAAATCATCTCCTCAACATGTTTATCTCTCATAGATTCATAGGTCTATAGAGGTTTACATAGGCATCTAGAGTAATGGATTTTTAGATATATAGACACATAGGTCTACACAAGTTTGCACATATTTTAAAAGGATTTTAGATATACATATGCATAGGTCTATAGATTTGTACAAAGGCATTTATGTTCACATATTTTTAGATATACAAATGCACAAATATACACAAGTTTACATAGGAATCTAGAGTAATATATTTTCAGATATACAAATGCATAGATATACAAAGGTTTAAATTAATTTTCATAGGATTTTAGATATACAAATGCATGGGTATACATAGGTTTACATAGGCATTTAAGTTCAAATATTTTTAGATATATAGATGCACAAGTTTATGTACGTTTTACATAGGTATTCAGATGTACACCCTACACAAATATATAGCTTTGACATAGCTATAACAATTTAATTAGATATTAAAATATACAACTACATCACTTAAATATCAAGATTAGGGGAAACGATGTAGAAAACACTTTCTTAGTCCCCATTTTTAGATTTATTAGGTTACACTCAGTATTGTCACTAGGTTTTTACCAATTTAGGTCACAAGGCCATCTATAGTGGTTGATCCATAGAATTAAACTAGACCTAATTTACATACTTAGATTTAGAGTGGGGGCAAGTGAGCCTTATTTTTCCACACATTTAGTTTACATACTTAGATTTAGAGTGGGGGTAAGCAAGCCTTATTTCTCCATGAATTAATTTTACCTTACTTAGATTTAGAGTGGGGGAAAGAAAGACTTATTTCTCCATGAATTTAATTTATATTACTCATATTCAGAGTGGGGGAAAATGAGCCTTATTTCTCCACACATTCAGTTTACCTTCTTAGTTTTAGTACATGGGGAATTCACACCATATGCTTCTCTTCAAATGTTACACTCCAATTCTTATCCACTTTTATAACTAAGAATTAGACCAAATATAGATTACATTTATATGCAATTAGAATTTCATGATGTATATGAATTAATCCTAGATCAACTAAGATAGAGAACACCTACACATTTGACTGGGTATACACTTGTTAAGCAGGAACATGACTAATATGGGGATCTGCTAGACCCAACTAGGGGATTAATTGTATCACTTGTCACAACATATCATGTTAGGAAGGGTTCCAAAGCCTATAGTCTAACACAATCACACAACAACCTTAAAGGAGTCATATGATTTGATATTTCACTTATGCTAACAAACAAGAAAGCAAACTATTCTAATAAAAAGAAAAGTAAACTAATCTAGTGCACACCAAAGCTTGTGGCCTAATTGAGGGGTTAGATGCAAAAAAATAAAATATGTATAGGGAACTTCAAATAAATTAAGTATTAGTAACACCCTAATGCATAGAATATGAAGAGTAATATTATTCGATCCAATACTTATGCTACTTCTATCTACCAAAAGAGAGGATAACAAAGTTAGAATATACATATGTAAATGTGAACCCATCATGATTCAATATATCCCTTGGCCAATGGGGCTTTACAAGAGGTTTTTATGGTTTGTAAGGATCACTTTGTTATGTCAAAACATCCAAGACCTATCCACAAGACTAGATTCTCCAAAATAAGAAAACTAAGCTAAGACTCCTCAAGAAGAATGGTGGAAGAGTAGATTGTGAAGAAGTGAGAGTGAATAATAAATATTGGTTGCATATCCTAAAAATGACCAAAATGATTTTGTGTTATTAGGTGGAATTAACCCCAAAATCATTTGAAAATGTTAGCTATGATAGGTTGACCCGATAAACCTAGCACATTTTCAAGCTAATGCCTAAGGTTTGTGCTAGGTCAGATGGAAGGCTAACAAACCTAAAGAGATAAAGTGACCCTAAACTGCACTAGGTTAACTAGGTTAAATTAGTTTTTTGAATAGGTCAAAAGGGTGTCAAATAAGGAAAAGAAGGATAAAAAGGAAAAGACTAGAGGAATGTGCAAGGGAGGATAAAAAACTTAGGGAAAGGTTTTAAGAGATGAATGGATTGGAAATAATGTGGAAATAAGGGACAACAATCCTATGAAACACCAAAGGTCTACCCACCCCTTTCTTGGTATACCCCTTAAGGCATGCACTTAGAGAGATTGAGTCATGATGGGTTCTTGCAAGATGTAAAACATCAATATTTGATAAAAGTTAAAAATATTATGTGTATAAATATGCCCCACTTTAATCTCATCACATGTCACTAAGGTGTAATAGGGGATGGTGCTTTGAGAAAGAACATAAGGTCACACACAATGTTAATTCTAAAAAAAATTGTAGTATTTTAAAAAGCATAAAATGATTGAAAGTAAATGAAAGAAAGGGAAACTAATCTAAAAAGTAAATAACTAAAAAGTAAATTCAATGTGTATCTTTCCTTACCTTTATTATGGGATGATTATCAACTGTGTTTTTAATCTTGATTGTGTAGATTGTAGAGACTAATTTCGACAAACCCAAGAATACAAAACTAAGGAGCAAAAACAAACAAATGTAAGAAAAGCAAAGATAACTAGTGCTATGTGGATGAGATGTACATGGGAATTTGGAAAGCTAGGTGATAGGTGTTATGTTAAGAAAAATGACCAAGTCAAATAAGAGTAAATCAGGTAACCAAAAAGCTAAGGCTACTAAAGATTGAAAAACTCAAACAAGTAAACCTCAAGTAAGAAAAGGCAAACTCACTAATTCAAACTAATGATACATGTTTAAAAAGGAATGATAAACAAGATAAATCAATGATAAAAATAAAAAATGGAAAAACAACATTGATGAGTGAGCAGTAACAATCCACATCTCACTCAACAATGGAAAAAGGTGCATAAAAAGGAAATCAACATTGATGAGTGAGCAGTAGCAAACCACATCTCACTCAATAATGGAAAAAGGGTATGAATGCACGTGTTTATAATAGCAATACATCAAAATAATGATAAATGGAAAAAGGAAAGTAAAGTAATTCTAGTAAATGTAAAATGATATAAATAAAATGATCTAAAGTTTCTCAAACATGTTTTTCTCTTTAAGGATAGATAAAACTAAAAAAAATTAGTGCTAGCATGTTTTTAAGAAATAAATAAGAAGGAATTTAAAGAAGAGGGAAAATATATTTGGAATCAAAATTTTGTTGTCAAGGGGGGAGATGAAATGGGTGGATGGGATGATGAAGGAAAAACCAAGGTAGATAAATTCTTTATCAAAGTCAAGACACTCAAATTTGGTTTGTCAAAATAAGAGGACTATCAACCTTAGGGACTCTAAAGAAATTCTCTTAGCTACACAAGTCTTAAGTCATTAAATGGAGTATATATATCATCCCATGAAGGCTATATGCATGAAAATCAAAATGGACCTACCTCCCCATGATGTGTTCCTAATTCTTCAAGACCCCTTACAGAGCCATTTGTCTACTGTGAATATTGCGTACTTGCATGATAAAGTAAGTAGCACCATATATTTTTTTAAATTCTCCTATTCCAATCTACTATTCTATCACACCCCAAAGGACTTCAACTCTATGTGAAGCTGACTATGGTGTTTGAGCTTCGATTGAAGATAGGAGATGTGTTTATAATCACATCTTTTGGTGTGATTTTTACTTTTGAGATTTGTATGTTGCCTTTTAGATATCATTTCCTTTTATTTTGAATGATTTAGATTTTAACTTTCTTTTGATGGATTTTTTGTTCCTCCTCCATATGGATTTGGAAAACTAAACATGGGTGATAAAGATGACTTTCATTTGACAACTTGGGACAAGGTTACTAAGAGAGAGAAACTTCAAAGAACATGGGGTCGAAGAGTCTCATAAATCTAGGTGAAATAAAAGTTTTATCTTGACTTCTACCTTATTTAATCTAATTTGGAGGTGAAAGAAAGGGGAAATCAAGAGGAATGACACATGGAACAATTAGAACTGCTTTAAATTGAAAAAAATAATGACAAAGGGTAAAGAGGGATACAATGACATCAAAGTGTAATTCCTTATCATAAGAGAGGGAAATGGAGGGAAACATGCTAACATAGATTTTTATACAAATTCCATCTAGAAAATGAAGCAAAAGCTAATGTTTAATGACAATGATCAAGAACATGAAAAAAATGGTAATTTTATGAGGGCTAGGTCCTATCCATAGTCTTACAAAAAAATTCATAAGAGATAAACCCATGAGGGTGATAATAAGAAAGATAAAATCAAAGTGAGGGAACCTTTTTACAAATCACTTCACAAAATAAAAACCCAAAGGATGCCAAAACAACATTGGCAAGAAACAAAAAAAGAAGGAAAATAAGTAAAAGATGATGGTTTTATGAGGGATGTTGGGTCCTATCTATGGTATTATAAATAAAATCATAAAATAAATTCCCAAGGGGTGCTAAATCAAAATTAGTAAACAAAATGAGAATGAAAAATAAGATAATGAAGACTATGGTACATCACGAAACCAAAAGACCAAAAAAGGAGTACTAAAGGTTTGTGAACAAGAGGGAACTATTGCAAAGGGAAAGACCCATGCTTAAATAAACTATAAAAAGATGTTAGAAAGATATATATATATATATATATATATATATATATATATATATATATATATATATATATATATATATATATATATATATATATATATATATATATACATATAACATGATAAGGAAATTATTAGGTAAAGTAATTTTTAAGGAATTGAGCATTGGTGGGTTCCTTGAAAACATAGCCCTCATTGGTTTGAAGGAGGTAAGTACTTGGACCAAGGATGTATTTAAATAAATATGGGCCCCACCATTTTTGGGAATATTTAACTTCTTTGTCATGGGTTTATTATAATTTAAGGACAATATCACCAACATTACATGTATGGGTTTTGACATGTTTTTTATTTTATCAGGTAATGCGAGCCTTATATCGGTGGTTATGTTGTAAGGCATAGAGACAACATTCATCAAGTAGATCAAGGGCATGAAGGTAAGCCTCACATAATTATTCATTGGGAATGATGCCATAAAGAGATATGTAAAGAGAAGGAAGCTCAACTTCAAGAGGAAGAACCAACTTAAAACCATATACTAATGAAAATGGAGTTACCCTAGTGGTAGTATGAATGCTAGTCTAATAGGTCAAAAGTATAGGGTAAATATGAAGATTTCAATCTATGCAAGTTTCATGAATTATTTTTTGAAGAATTTTATTGAGAATTTAGTTAGTGGCCTTAGCTTGACCATTGCACTATAGATGATAAGGATTGGAAAACTTTTGATTGATCTTGAATTTGGTACAAAGTTGTTTAACATGTTTATTTTTGAAATTACTACCATTATCAAAAATGATGGTGTGAGGAATGCCAGAATGGAAAATGATTTGGTTTAGAATGAATTTAGATATAATAGTACTACTAACATTGACAAGGGGCATGGCTTCAACCCACTTGGTAAATTACTCGATAGTGGTGATAATAAAGACATGTCCATATTGGGACCAAGGAAGTTTACCAATGAGATCTAATCCCCATGTGGAAAATGGCCATGGAGATTCGATAGTTTGATGTTCAACTAGTGGTGACTAAATGAGATCATCATAAAGCTAACATGATTCAATAACATCCTTTTTTAGACTATCCCTATAATAACCCATACGTATGCATTTGTAGGCCATAGTATGTTCACTATAGTGACCACCACAAATGCCCCCATGTGTTTGTTCAATTAGATGAGGAACCTCATCTTTCATGACACAATAGTACAAGGTACCTTTGGCATCATGATAATAAAGGATGTTATGTCTAAATACATATTTGAAATCTTGTTTATGAAGAGGTGCCTTTTCATGGGAATCCAAGTTAGGATGATAAGTTTAATACTCTAATAATTGGATGATATCTTGATACCATGGGCATTATCAGATGCTGATAGCCTCAATGTGTTACATAAGTGAATGAAGAGGGTTATTTGTATGATAAAATAAGGATTAGAAAGAACTTGATGTGGATAAAAAAGAGAAGCTGAAGAGGCAAGAGAATAAACAATGGAATTTTAATTTCTAAGAATAGTCTCAATTGTAAAAGAGGCAAAATCCTTGGTAATAATGGTTGTAATTTGATGATATGAAATAAGGTTCTCACTTTTACATTGATAGGGACCACTAACTTGACAAATGAGTTAAGATTAACCCAAATAATAAATATATTGTATGTATATATCAAGAGCACCTCTAATACCTAAGATAAGAGCTTCGTACTCAGCCATATTATTGGTGACATCAAATGTAAAATGAAAAGCTAAAGGAATTTCTTTCTAAGAGGACTAATGAGAATGCAACCTACCCTAGCTCCTTGAAGGCATTTAACACTATCAAAGTGAAGGATCTAAGTATCCTCATGTAAGTCAACATTAATTTTAGGCTCTTTGATAATCACCTTCGATTTAATAGTATCTGAGGAAGTGAAAATTCATCAAGTTGATTAGCTTCAAGATCGGCAGTAAAGCTATGAAAATAATCTTTAAGAGAAATTGCCTAATTAACATGTTCAATATAAAGGATATTATCATCTGTAAGGTTATCTTGAAGGGAAGAAGTGGCTTGAATAGGAGATATGACAATTTGGTCATCTATGACTTTCCCATTGACAACCTTTTTCATGATGATGCAAAGATCAAATTCCATAAGACCATCCACTTGCCAATTCTACCTCCTAGAAGAAATGCTTTGGAGAAGAAATCATAAAGGGAGTTAGAATGAACAATGACATAAGTAGTTTGGTAAATAATTTAGTGATGAATCTTTTTAGCTATGAAAGAGATATCGAGGCAATCACTCTCAACTTTGGTATAATGTGTTTCATAATCAATGAGGCCTCAGCTAATATAGTAGATGGCATACTCCTTGCCTATAGCATCCTGTTGAAGAAGAAAAACCCCTACTTATGGGTGTGGAAGAAGTATAGATAATAATAGATCTATCATTAGAAGGAGGGTGAAGTGTAGGTGGATGAATCAATGACTCTTTCATATTGTCAAACACTTTTTGACATGGATCCATCCATTTCAAGGTTGTACTTTTCTTGAGAAGGGAATTAATAGAGTGAATTAGATAATCCATCTTGGAAATGAATCATTTAATTTCCTAAACTTTTCCTAAATAGGTATGAATATCATAAATAGAATGAGGAATAGGCATGTTGATAATAACATTAATCTTGGCTGGATCAACATCAATGTCATGGAAAGAGACTAAGAATATTAACAATTTTTTAGATGTAACTTCGAAGACACATTTGACAAGATTAAGTTGGAATTTATATTTGATGAGATGGTAAAATATGATGGAAATATCAGAGCGATGATTTATATAGTGTTTGGATTTGGTGATAAGATCATCCACATGTGTTTCAACAATTTTATGGATGAGGTCATGAAACATATGAGTCATTACACATTGGTAAGTGGCCCCAACATTTTTGAGACCAAAGGGAATTTTAATATAACAATAGGTGCCCCATTCCATGGTGAAAGTAGTCTTATTTTGGTTTTTGAGAGCTATATAAATCTAATTGTATCCAAAAAATCCATCCATAAGAGATAACATTCCATATCTAGTTATGTAATTGAAAATGGCATCTATTGAAGGCAAAGGAAAGTTTTATTTAGAACAAGAAATATTAAGATTATGAAAATAAATGGAAATAATAATGACCATAGTGACTTTATTCTAAATAGGAACAATATTGGAAACCCATTCAGAATAATCCATAGGTTTAAAAAAATTATCATTGAGTAGTTTGATGATTTCCTTGTGGCATAAGTTAGTAACTTTGGGAGGAAATTTATGTTGATTCTCATGTATAGGTTAGGAAAAAAGATAGGTAATGATGTTATGGACCACTATGCTAGGATAAATTCTAGGCTTGTTTTAGTAAGACCAAGTTAATGCCTCTTGATACTTATCAAAAAAATAGGTTGAAATTATCATGTTGAAAAGGTGAAAGTTCTTTGGATTCTATGATTGGTCGAGGGTATAAGGGAGTACCATATTTGATATGAGTTTTTAATTTAATAAGCATGGCATTAAAATATTGAAAGTGGTATGGTGTGTTGGGTAAGGATGAAATTGGATTAGTTTTGGGATCAACGTTAGCGATAAAGTTGTTGAAGGAAGGATTTTTAGTTTAAAAATTTCCAAGTTTATGATTTTGCTAAGGGATTTGAGGTTCTTAGGCATAAAGTAATTCAATAATATCTTCATCACTAGGAAAAGTAGGAAGAAGACCATAATAATCAACAACTACTTCTAGATTTAAAATTTGGTTACCATGGTGATCACATGTAGAATGTATTTGATGGACATCAGTTGCCCTAGCATCAAGTGTGATTTTAGGAGTACAAGTAGACGGAGAAGAGGAGGTAGATGAAGTGTTTATGGGTTATTTTATAGGAGAAAGATTATATTTAATGGGATTATATGAAGGAGGTAAAGAGAATTAAATTACTTCCAAAGGTTTAGAAGGTGTGATTCTCTCTAACACCTAAGGAGAATTTATAAGAGGAGGATTAATAGGAAGCACATAACCATCAAGTTCTAAGTTATTATCTATAGAAATGGTCTACACATCTCGATGGAAATCATAAATTTGGGCTAACGTCTTTTGATAATACAAGACATACAAATCTCTAGATTGAGCTTGGGCCATGATATAGTTGTCATCGTATGTGGGAGAAATTGTGCATGCTTGAGATTTAGAAGGATCTTTAAAAGGTGAAATCCTAATATTACTAAATGTTTAAGGATACATGGTGAGAGGATCTTGAAAAAATTTAACCACTCCAAAATCATTACAAGTAAAATCATCTTCAAGAAAAGATGGATCTTGAACATTGCATGGAAGGGGGAAATCAGTAATCTCATCAATGAGAGGAATGGTACAATCCTTTTGAAAAAGAGGAGGAATACACTCTGAAATATATGGAGGTAATTTGGAGGTGTTGTAAGTATGATGTAATTTATTAGTTTTATCATCGTCAGAATCCACAAGAGTGACTTGTAAATTAGGATTCATATTGGTGAACTTAGGTAAAGGATCATTATTAATTTTAGGGATCGTAGGAACATGATATTGTGATTTGGGATTAATTAATTGGATTATTTATTGGTTTGGATCAGCTTTATGCTTATAGAATTTTCCATTATCTACAAATTTAATACATTGACTATCAGAACAAGTAATGGCCCTCATTTGATGAGTCTATGGATGACCACGGAGTAAGTTATAAGATAAAGGAAGATCAAGAACTATGAGTTTCATTTTAATGTTCTTAGGACCAATGGTTAAGGGAAGCCATAGACAACCAAGTGGATTTTGATTAGTCTTGTCAAAACCACAAAAATTAATATGGGTTTCTTTAAGATGCCCTTTGTTATAACCAAGTTGTTATAAAAGCCATAAAGAGGTCACATTAATAATAGAACCCTCATCAACTAGAACTTTTCAAATAAGGATGTTATTAATGGTTATTTTTATGAAGAGAGGTGGATCATCGACACAAAAGAGGATTTCATCATTAATCATGTCCTCTTTATAGAATTCAATGGAAGGATTAGAAGTGAGATACATAAATTATATGACATTAATGTTAGTTGGTTAAGAATCAATAGGAGGTTGTTCTTCATCTAAAGAGGATGGATATTTGATCCCTTAGAGTGGTTACATAAATAATTTATGATTATAAGGTGAAGTGTGAACCAACTCCATAAGAGGAATTTTACATAGCATAGAGTTAAGTTCTTCAAATAAAATTCAAAAGATATTTAGAAAAGCCACAAGGTTTAAAAGAAAATTTAGACTTTGAAGGAATAGATGTGGTTGGAGGATCAGAAGGAGGAGTTTGTTCCTCAAGTGCTTTTGATTCAATATTGATGGTGGTATTATCTTTAATAAATTGTTCCTCAAAATAAGGTTTGTAAGGCTTGGTAATAGGATATTTCTAGGATAGTTTTCAATGATAATTGACCTTAACCATAGTGACATATTGAGATTTTTTAAAGCATAGGTCGTAATCAAAATCAATTGCACAAACATCCTTGGAAGTTGATTGATTATGGGAAGAATATTTTTAGTTATTAGATGTAGAATATTTAGTGGATTATCAAATTTTAAGAAGAATTAGTGTATTCTTTATGATGATGTTTGATCATGGTTTCATGATCGAATGAATCACCAAGCATGTAAGAAATAACACCTTGAGAGAGTCCTTTACATGATTCATGAGAATGCCTAATGTCATCATGAAACCAACAAAAGAGATTAGGATCATACCACTTAGGAGGAGCATTAGGATATATGAAAGTTTTAGAGGGTGGTAAGAATTCTCTCATTTGATGTACCAAAAGAGGTATGTTAGATGATAAAGGAATATAATTTTTAGAAATTCTTGGTTCAATGTGAGAAGTGTTATTAGTGATAGAATTGGATGTTTGAAAATATCCTTTAAGAATCTTAGAATTAGGCTCAAATTTCTTTATAATAAAGTTTTGACATTTACCCTGGTTAAGAGCGTCATTAAGAGTTTGAATAGCAAAGTTTTAAACCTTGTATTGAAGACATGGAGTTAAAGCAATGATAAAGAGTTTGAATAGGTTATCATTAGACACATTATGATCATATTTATGAGCTAAGTATTTCCATATTTTAATTAAGTCATGAGTCAATTCGTTAGGATATTGCTTAACATTTATGAAATGGCTAAGACAATTTTCAGGAAGATCATTGTGTTGAAAATCTTTAACTAAAATATTGACCAAATCTTCAAGTTGCCAAATAGAATGTTGGGGTAATTGATTATACCATTATAATAAATCACTAGTGAAAATTTTGATGAAGAGTTTAGTAGTATAAAATATATTAGTTTGGATCCATTCCTTGTAGAGATTACCAAATGCTTTAAGAAATGAGGTGGGGTCTTTAGTCCCATAATATTTGATAGTTGGTGATATGTTACTAATGTTAATAGATACAATGAAGGGAGCTAAAGGATCATTTTGAATGGTTTGAAGCATTTTTTATTCATTATTTTTTGAGGAATAACATTACTTGAGGCATCTCTAAGAGGTGGAGGAATGTAGTTAGGATTAGTGTGAGGATGCATTATTGGAGGATGATTAACCACATTGATCAAGTGTTGTTGAAGTTGCATCATTTGATTGGTATTAGTGTTTTTCATAATGTTCATTTTCTAAATAATTTGGGATAATAATTGAGTTATAGTAGGTGGTAGGTTGTTTTTAGAAGGAACACTCCCCGAATTGGTATTAGGGGAGAATTATTAGAAGAAGGGTGGTTAGTGGGATTGTTATGTAAACTTGTGTCAATCACTCCCATATTATTTTGAGAGGTTTCTTGGTAGGTGTAGAAAGGACTGGATCCATCAAATTCACTTGAGGTGTTCCATGTTACAATTTTTAGATGGAGGAGAAGAAATGCCGCAATATTGATGATGTTATTTAGAGGAAAAGAAATGGAGAAATGAACATCCCATATAGGATATAAATAGATTAAGACTGTCCAAAAATATTTTGATAAGAGACCTTAATAAGACTAAAGGGAAATGAATAGAATGGAAATTGGAAAAGGTGAAGAATTAGGTTGATAATCAAGGAAAGTAGGAAATAGAACTAGGTTGACCAGGTTGACCTAGTGTAAAAATCAAACCTATAAACTAAATTGGGTTGACCAAGTAAACCTAGCACATTGAATACGGGTAGAAAATAGGTTCTATGATAATATAAAGTTGACCAAGTTGACCTAATACAATAGATAGGGAAAAATAAGAGATTGATGATGAGATGGGAAATATAACAAGATAATTTTGGAGTTAATCTAGGAAAATAAATGATGAAAGTAAACAAATAGTAAATTGAATTAACACTAGCCAATCCAATTGATGCACATAAAGAAAAACCTTACACCAACATTGGCTAATGTAAGTTATTGCACACACAATTGAGTAAAAAATAACCAAACAACTTAGAAAGTAAAGCTATCTAATGGGTCAACCTATAATGTTAATTAGATTATTAAGAATAATTTAAAATGATAGGGAGTTTCCTATAAGAAAGGTACTAGATAATAATATATGGATGGTTTTAGGTGAGTTTAAGATGAAAGGGACTATAGTGAGAATGATACATGCTTGGTATTAGTGCCTACCCCCTCACTTCACACACCACAATGATAAGGGTGTTAGGTGATTATACAAAATATACCATTAACCATGATTTATACTTGACCAAAGCATCAATTTAGCTTCCCCTTTAGTGATGAAATCTAAGTAGGTTGGGTTAGGTAGTAAAATGTTAAAATACTTGTTGATGTTATATGATTTGGTTGTGTGTACATAAAATAGAAATAAATAAACTAAGTGATTAATTGAAAACCTCATAATTAGACTATGTGAACTATTCTAAGCATGTAAACAACTAAAATAAAAGATGTGATTAACATACAAGGTGAATTCTAACTTTAAAATAAGGTTTAATGAAAACACTATATGCATAGCATACAGAACTAGGTCGATAAGGTTGATATAGTAATTCTAAAGATAGGGTTTAGAAAACTTACTAGCTTAAGCACATTTATCTAGTTGTTTTAGATAACACATAGAACATAGAACTAGGTCAACTAGGTCCATCCAGTTGGCTATGCAGGGGTAGTTATGAAGATTGCAAACTTGAAAGGAAAGTATAGAATAGAAAAACACAAAGAATAAAGACTAACATTAATGCTTCAAAGATGTAAATGAAGGATATTTCCAATCAATAATCTTGGAGAAAACATATCCAATCTATAGAAATGGGTCAAGCTAGTTGACCGAATAATATAAAAACATACTAAAAAAGATATAAAAATACACTAAGTTGACTTGGTCAACCTAGTAGGTTGAACTAAATTTCTAAAATGCACTAGGTCAAGATGGTCAATTTAGTAGGCTAATTTACAAGTTTGGAAAAATGAAACCTATACTAGGTTGAGCTGATCGATTAGGCTATATAAGAACCTACTACAAAGTGGTTGAAAATGTGCTTGGTCAACTTGGTCAACCTAGTAGGCTAAACTAGAAGTCTAAAAAGTTCTAAAAACCCATATTGGGTTGAGTTGATTGATTTAGTTGCCTATTTATAAGCATCGATAAACATAACTGGGTCGACATAATTGAACTAATATGTCAAAATATATGATATAAATGATGATAAAAAAATGAAATAAGTTAAAGAAACCCTGCAAGGGTTAGTTTCACATCAGGTTCAAAACAATGTATGCAATCAGAATTTCATGATGTATAGGAATTAATCCTAGATCGAATAACATAGAGCACATGTAAACTTTTGATTAGGTATACACTTATTAAGTGGGAGCATGACCAATATGGGGATCTGTTATACCCTACTATGGGATCACTTGTATCACTTATCACAACATATCATGATAGGAAGGTTTTCAAAGCCTATAGTCTAAAAAAATCACACAATAACCCTAAAAGAGTCCTATGATTTGATATTTCACTTATGCTAACAAACAAGAAAGTAAACTATTCTAGTAACAAGAAAAGTAAACTAATCTAGTATGTACTAAAGCTTGTGGCACAATGTGAGGGGTTAGATGCAAAACAATCAAATATGTATAGGGAAATTAAAATAAAGGAAGTATGAGTAACACCCTAATACATATAATATGAAGAGTAATATTATTTGAGATAACACTTATGCTACTTCTATCTAATATAAGAGAGGAGACAAAAGTTAGAATATACCTACCTAAATGTGAACCCATCATGATTCAATCTCTCCCTTGGCCAATGGGGATTCACAAGAGGTTGTTTTGGTTTTTAAGGATCACTTTGTTAAGAAAAATCATCCAAGACCTATCCACAAGACTATATTTTCTAAAATAAGTAACCTAAGCTAAGACTCCTCAAGTTGAATGGTGGAAGAGTAGACTAGGAAGAAGTGCAAGCAAATAATAACTCTTAATTACATATCTTGAAAATGACCATAATGATCTTGTATTTATAGGCATAACTAACCATAAAATCATCCAAAAATGTTGGCTATGCTACGTCGACCCAATTGACCTAGCACATTTTTGGGATAATGCGTAAAGTATGTGCTAGGTCATCCAAAAGGCTAAAAAACCTAAAGAGTTGAAGTGACCCTAGTTTGTACTAGGTTGACCAAGTTAACCTAGTTTTCTAAATAGGTCAAAAGGGTATCAAATAAAGAGAAGAAGGATAGAAAGGGGAAAATACTAGAGGAATGTGCAATGGAGGATAAACAACTTTGGGAAAGGTTTTAAGAGATGAATGGATTGGAAATAATGTGGTAATAAGGGATAACAATCTCATGAAGAACCAAAGCTATGCCCACCCCTTTTTTGGTGCACCCCTTAAGGCATGCACTTAAAGAGATTGAGTCATGATAGGTTCTTCGAAGATGTAAAGTGTCAATATTTGATAAAATTTAAAAATATTATTTGTATAAAACATTAACACACGTAAGTACAAGTATGCATTTCTATTTTTTTACTCTAATACTTCCATTTTATTGCATTAATGTAATAAAAGGTGGAAAATTTAAACACCCTAATTAGGTCATGCAACCACATGTACTATGTATTTTGTTTCTCTTTCACACAAGAGTTTTAGTAATGGTTATATTCCTTGTTCTCTTGGTAATATTGAGTCTTTTTAGTCTTTTTTGTGTCTTATTTTTACTATTTTTGAGACCCCCAGTAGTCACAGGTCACCTTTTCCCAATTCCAGGGACCCTTAGCCTATCATTCCTAATTTTTTCTCTTTTTTGAGTCTTAGGAAATTATCTCCACATGGTGCTAGTGTCAACTTGTGGCTTTAGTGTTTGATGGGCCCTTTCACCTATGTTTGAGTCTAACTCCTCTATGACCTTTTTCTTATGTTTCTTATATATTTTTTCATGACTTATCATCTAGTGAATAATGTATTATATTCAAAATAAATATCATCCTATATAAAGAGCCTCATAAGGTATTTATATCTACCACTTGTTATTTTTGCACTTATTTACATAAAATCAACTTATATTACAACTAAAATACCTTGCATACTACTCAACTTTCACACTTAAAAATTTGTATGCTTGATCAAATAATGACATATGTGAAATTAATTCTAGCATACCATTAAATTTTATGGTGTACATTCCCTAAGGGACAACTACATATGATCTGAGACCCCTAGTAGTTAGGTTAATGTAGGTAGTGTCTAAGAGAATAGGGGTTTTCCTCTACATGATCATAACATCCCATAACCTAGTTTATTCCTTTCCTTTTGAATTTTATTAGTTAATTATTTCATGTGTGAAGGTAATCATTAGGGTTTTGAAGAAGAATAATCCAAAATAGTGGCACACACAAGCTTTTTCACGACACAAAATCACCTACAGGACCTATAAAACTCCTTTAACTTCCTTGAAAGTTATAGATAGTCACTATAGAAAGGACAATAGTGTCAAAATTGGACACTAACACCACATGGCACTATTTTCCTAAGAGTGGCACTAATGTCTAGAGCTAGATCTCAAAAAATAGTCAAAATATGAAAGATTCTTTTGTGTCTTCTTAGTCACTTCTAGTACCCTAATCCACTATAAACTCTATGTATATCTAGATAAGTTCCTTTTCTCCCTATGTTTTATATTTTTGAAAAGTTTCACAAAATCAATCATTTTTAAATTTATTCTAGATTAATAATAGACCCAACTCTTTAATGTAGATTTGGATTTACATAGTAAAACCCTAAAAATTAGTGATTGTAAACACAATGTTCTAGTTGAGTTCTTGATATTAACACTTTTATTTTTCCTCTTCCATGAAGGGTAGGGTCACTCCCAATGGGGAGGTGTGAAGTAGACCATTGGTCTATGGTTGGAGGTAAAAAAACTCAAATGAATCTTTCCCACTTTTCATCTCTTTTAATCATTTGGGATCACACTTATGCTATATCTATGGATTGTTGCACTTATTATTAAGCTCTTTTGTATTGATGTATATATTGTATTGTATATTTCACTTTGTATTGAAATGTAACATGGTGTACCTTATTATTTGATATATATTCATCTTAGCAGTGGCGGTGAGACTTGTATTAATTTTGAATATTATGAAAATAGTGGATGTATGCTTAATTATAGATGAAATGTGGATTATATCAGTTTTACGTTGTGATTGATTCATTTCACTATTTATTTTTTGAGAAATATTTATCTATAAACTTGATTTAGTATGTTTGGAAAGTAGATGGATCATTTTATTAGTGAGTGGGTTAATGCATTACTACATTTATTGATTTATATAAATTTAGTAATCAAATAGTGGTTATTTAAATAGTTATAGATAATTTCATAAGTAATCTAAATGAACAAAAAAATATTGTAAACTATTAGTTAACCTAGAGGGGTTATAACAAAAACTGAAGGGTAGAAACTTGATTGACATTTAAAAAATGTAAAAGAATGAATGCTATAAATATTAAATTTTAGTATCTAAAATAACATGCAATGCAACTATATAACTAGATATTAATTATAAAATCATAAATAAAAGCATAGGGAGAAATATCATAAGGTGTAAGTATTTAAAGAAGGGAGGGGTCACCAATTTAAATATAGTAAATCAAAATATGAGGACAAGAAATGATAAAAAAAACATTGTGCTATGGAAAATGGAATAATCAATGAGAAAATAAAAACCATGACCCTAAGGGGATGAGGGTTTATGAATCCCTTGGTTGCAAGATGGAAAGATCAATCTCACTTAAAATGTTTATATTATTTATGGTGTAAGGGATAAATATCACATGTAAAACTTAAAAAACCATTGGTATAAGACAAATATAAGATATAGTAGTAACCTACAACAATCTGATCTAATTTAATTTTATAATAGAAACTAAAATTATGATGAATGATTCAATAATCAATGATAAAAATTGTAAATACAAATGGATATGAAAAATGACACACCTAATGACTATATTATATTTTTGGAGATATAAATGGTATTTTTAAATGAATGCATTTCTATATGTGAAATATATGCTAATGAATATACTAGGCAAGACACACAAAACCACTGAATATGTATGGTATAAAATCAATAGGTGGCTATATGTGTACATATGTTTCTATTGAATATCTAACTATGTGTTGAATGTGTGCCCTAATGAGTTTATGAATTTGAAATATTCATGTTAGGAGTGAAATATGATGGTGAGTAAGGTTGTATGATTCCTTTGTGAAATTTAAAAATAATGAGAGGAAAAGAGGGATACCTTAGGATGGAATCATATGATGTGAGAATTTTTCTTATGATTACTTTGAGAAGGATGTGATACCACCTCCAATCATGCTCGATAGTTGGTCCACAAATATTCATCCTTACTCACCCACTCCATGTGTATTATTCTTTTTAGGATGTTAGTTGACTATCCCAAATCTTTCCATATTTAGGAAGATCATGGGTTTGATATGGTCTAGTATCAAGGTGATTGTATTTTTATTCTTGTGTATCTAGGTTCATGTCACATTTTTAGGATATCATTATGATCAGTTAATAGGATTTGATAGGAAATTTTTTTTTGCATTAGTCATTAGCTCTTATAATCTTCATTTTTGGTATTCTAGTCACCTTTTAATGTTGTAAAAAATGCATTGAATTATTTATTTCTTTCTCTTTGGCGTAAACCTCAAATGTTTTAATAAAACATTTGGGTGCATGTTAATTGACTAAAGGTAAACCTTGAGGAGTTTTAGCTACATATTCCATATTATTGGAATCAAATTAAATGTAGATCTCTTCTACATGTAAGTTTAATCCAACTCAAGTGAGAGTAAGGGATTAGCCTAATCTTCTAGATAAATAAATGAAGCATGCTTCTATTATAAGGATATTTTAGCAAAAGATGATAATGTAAAAATACTTGGAAATTATGTATATGTTTTGTTTACTCAATGTGTAGGCTAATTCCTATACATAGGAATTGATAACATGTATACAAGGCTAAAAGTTAAAGATGATTTTAAATTTTAGAATTGTTTAATTAGTTCTCTTGTTACAAATTGACTATGGATTGAATTATATATAAGGATATCTAAGACATGATGAATAAAGGAATACCATGAAACACTGTGATCATAAAAATCAAAGCCATGCAAATCTAAGGTAGGGAGGACCCAAAAACACAATAGGTAAACAAGTAGTTGGTCACTTACCTTATATAGAAAATAAACATGATCATTTAGATAATCGATGACTAGGATCATGAATGTAAAAATAAACTAATCAAATATTAATATGAGAATATATAAATTAATCAAGGCCAAATATATTATAATGGGGGATGAAACATGTCCAAAAATATCTAAATGTATTAAATTTGAAAAAGTATACTAACACATGAAAAGGATTCTATGGAAATGTGTAGTGTACCAAGATTAGGCATTTACATGACTAATTAATTCATATGAATGAGAATAGAATCTACCATTAACCACATGTAGTTGAGGAAATTGGTCTCACAACATTTATATGGACATGGACACAATCAACTGGCCACAACAACTTTATATGAGAATGGAGACACACTTTAGGTTTGAATCATAATATTATGTCCCACTTTTTGGTAAAAATGGGACAACAAAAAATGAAAATGTGAACATTTATAAATTTGTATAAATAATAGTGACTTAACTATATAAAATATGAAACTAGTGTAAACTGATGAAATGTTACAATTTAAGTGTAGATTACATTTATTATTATTTTTTTAAATAACAAATGAAAAATATTTTTTTAATACCTAAATACTATTAGATTATTTTCAATGATGTCATGGTGATGTCATGGAGGTGTCTAGGTGAGTGGATGAAGTGTCTTGATAGTCTATGTGACAATGATAAAGTGTGCAATATACTTACCCTAGTTGGCTTAGTTGATCTTCTATTTTGGCATGGATAGAGATGTTTAGGGATGAGTATGAAATATTTAACACGTGAAAGGGGTTATATAAGATATTTTATATTATTGGAGAGCTTTTTTGCATAAGTGGAATTCATCTAGTAGTCCATATTTTTCATCTTAGTAGATGGGTCTAGTGGCAAAAAATCTAACTAGGCAATTTGATGACATTATAATTGCCATGTGTGGATGAGTTAGGGGGAGTTAGTCATATGGTTATGATCACATTAGTACATATTTTATATGTGATAGATATAAGGTCATATTTTCAATCAAGGTCAAAGATATGAAGGTGTAAATTTCTATTCTCAGACATAATTCACTAAGTTCCCATACTTAGCCAAATTTGCAAAGGGTTGAAAAAGAACTGAGTAAGCTTGTTGATGATTTCAAAATTTGTATATGTGAAGGTGTCTAGACAAAAAAATCATATGGTTTTATTCATTTTTGTGCCTAATTTCTATGCATTAAATTTTAGATCATGTGATGAATCAGTTAAAAGATATGCATGTGAAAACTTGGGCTCCCAAGCATTTTGACAATGTTTTTTCATAGCCAAATTTGCATTGTGGCAAGAAGAGATAAGTAAGAATTTTTATGGTGGAATATCTCACATGTGTGTAATTTTTAGGATAAAGTGATTATATGGGTTTGTTTAGTTTTGTGCATATTTGATTTTTGCTAAGTTTTAGATCATGCGTTGAAGTGCAGAAAAAGTTATACATGAGCAAAGTTGGCCTCCCAGATAAGTTCTAAGCATAGTTGGCTCTATGATAGAAGATTCTAAGATTGAATTTTAATGAAATTATATCTCACACATAGTAAGGTCTCATGACCAATTCAACACATGGTTGGATTATCCTATGTGAGGAGATCATATGATCCAATTTTTGGAACATGTGCTTGAGCGAAGAAAAAGATATGGAAGTGAAAATTTGACCTTTTAGGCATATTACAGTTGGTCCCCATAATAAATTTGCATGATGTTAAAGATTTGTACCTAGTGGAGATCAAATGGTTTGTGGCATTTCATACTTATAAATATAATGGCATACATAGAGTCAAATGGGTCAATGTGATAGGTATTTTACAATGATAAAGATCAAGCATCTTATAAAATATAAATAGAGCATGTGCATTCCAAGATGTCATGATGTTGCATGATGAAGATAAGTGTCTAAAGTTTAATGATGAGAAAATTTAAAGATTGACCTTCTTTATAAGATCAACGATGAGTGGGTTTTGTACAGGTTGATCAAATGGTGCATAGTGACTTTTTTTTAATAGGAACAATACTAAAAACCCATTTAGAATAATCCACAAGTTTATTAAATTTAGCATCATTTAGTTTGATGATTTCCTTATGGCATAAGTTAGTAACTTTAGGAGGAAATTTACATTGATTATTATGTATAGGTTTGGCATCATGATATGTAATTATGTTATGGACCATTATCCTAAGACCAAGGCCAGGCATGTCTTGGTAAGATCAAGTGAATGCATCTTGATACTTATAAAAAAATAGGCTAAAATTATCATTTTTATAACGTGAAAGTTATTTATAACTTATGATTAGTTAAGGGAATGATGGAGTACCATATTTGATATGAGTTGTTTCTTCAATAAGCATGGCATTACAGTATTCAAAGTGGTATGGTGCATTGGGTAAGGATGAAATTGGATTAGTTTTGGAATCAAAACTAGTGATAAAGTTATTGAAGTGAGGATTTGTAATTATAAAATTTCCAAGTTTATGATGTTTCTAGGGGAGTTGTGGTTCTTGGGCATAAATTAGCTCAAGAATAACTTGTCACTAAACAAAGGAGGAAGAGGACCACAATACTCAAAATCTACATCTAGATCTAAAATTTGGTTACCATGGTGATCATATTCAAAATGTAT
The DNA here is from genome assembly GCA_037957365.1 of Torreya grandis. Taxonomy (NCBI): domain Eukaryota; kingdom Viridiplantae; phylum Streptophyta; class Pinopsida; order Cupressales; family Taxaceae; genus Torreya; species Torreya grandis. The sequence goes on along the minus strand of JARHVA010003348.1, from coordinate 630,954 downwards.
TTGATGGACATCAATTTCCTTAGCATCAAGTGTGATTTCAAGAGTATAAGAAGTAGATGGATTAGAGGAGGTAAATGAAGTGTTGATGTGTTCTCTAATAGGAGAAGGGTTACATTCAATGGGAGGATCTGAAGGAGGTAAAGAAAATGAAATTAATTCCATAGGTTTAGAAGGTGTGATTCACTATACCAACCAAGGATAATTGATAAGAGGAGTATTAATAGGAAACACATAACCCTCAGGTTCTAAGTTATTATCTATATAAATGGTATAAATTGAGATTGGGCACAGTAAGGTCTTTTTATAATGCAAGACATCCAAGTCTCTAGATTGAGATTGGGCCATGATATAGTTGTCATCATATGTCAAAGAAATTGTGCATTTTTGATATTCAGGAGGATCTTTAGAAGGTGAAATCCAAATATTACTAAATGTTCTAGGAGACATGGTGAGAGGATCTTGAAACAATTTAGCCAGTCTAAAATAGATACAAGGATAAACATATTTAGGTAAATATGGATATTGAGCATTACATGGAGGGGGAAAAATAATAATATCATCCATGAGAGGAATGATAGGACCCCTTTGAAAAAAAGGAGGAAGCTACTCTAAAATATATGGAGGTAATTTGGTGGTGTTTCAAGTATGATATAATTCATTGTGTTCATCATCATTGAAATCTGCAAGAGTGACTTATAAATTAGGATTCATATCAATGAACTTAGGTAAAGGAGAATTAATAATTTTAGGGATCATAAGAACATGATATTGTGATTTAGGATTAGTTAATTGGATACTCCATGGGTTGGGATCAGCTTCGTGCTTATAGCTTTTTTCTATTATGTAGAAATTTAATGCATTAATTGTCAAAAGAAGAAATGGCCCTCATTCAATGAGTCCATGGACAACTAAAGATTATGTTATAAGATAAAGGAAGATCAATAACCATGAGTTTATTCTAAATGGTATTAGGAACAATGGTTAAAGGAATCCATATACAACCATGTGGATTTTGTTTATTCTTGTCAAAACCATGATAAGTAAGATGAGTTTATTTAAGGTGACCTTTGTTATAACAAAGTTGTTGTATATACCATAAAGAGGTCACATTAACACTAGAAACCTTATCAACTATAAATTTTAAAATAAGGGTGGTGTTAATGGCTATTTTGATAAATAAAGTTAGATCATCGATGTGAAAGAAGATTTCATCCTTAATCATGTCCTCTTCGGGGAATTCAATGGAAGTCTTAAAAGAGGGACACATATATTCAATGGCATTAATGTTAGTTTTTTAAGAATCAATACAAGGTGGTTCTTCATCTAAAGAGGATGGATCTTTGATCTCTTCAAGTTGTTGTATAAGTAATTTATGATGATAAGGTGAAGTGCAAACCAACTTCATAATAGGAATTTTACATGGAATAGAGTTAAGTTCTTCAAATAAAATTCCAATTAGATTTAGAAGAAGAGCCACAAGGTTTAGAAGACAAATTAGACTTTAGAGGAATAGACGTGGTTGGAGGATCAAAAGGAGGAAGTTATTCCTCAGGTGCTTCTGATTCAATATTGATGGTGGTAATATATTTGAGATATTATTCCTATAAAAAAGGTTTCTTAGGCTTGGTAATAAGATATTTATGAACTAGTTTCTAATGATAATTGACCTTAGTTGTATTGACATATTGAGATTTGTAAAAATATTGGTCATAATCGTCATCAATTGCACAAATATCCTTGGAAGTTGGTTGATTATGGGAAGAATATATTTGGTTATTAGATGTATAAGATTTAGAGGATTATCAATTTTGAGAAGCATTAGTGTATTTTTGATGTTGATGTTTGATCATGGTTTCATGATCAAATAAATCAAAAAGCATGTAAGAAATAATACATTTAGAAATCCCTCTACAAGATTCATGAGAATGCCCAATGTTTGCATGAAACCAAAAAATATATTGAGATCATACCACTTAGGAGGATCATTATGATATATAAAATCTTTAGAGGGTAGTAATAATTATCTCATTTGATGTACCAAAAGAGGTATGTGAGATGATAAAGGAATATCATTTTTGGCAATTCCTAGTTTCATTTGAGAAGTGTTATTAGTTATAGCATTGGATGTTTGAAAAGATCCTTCAAGAAGTTTAGAATTAGGTTCAAATTGATTTATAATAAATTATTTCCATTTATCTTGGTCAAGATCTTCATTAAGAGTTTGAGGAGTAAAGGTTTGAACCTTGTATAGAAGACTGGGAGATATAGTAGTGACAAAGAGTTTTAATAGGTTATCATTAGAAATATTATGATCAGATTTATGAGCTAAGGATTTCCACCTTTTAATAAATTCATGAGCCGATTCTTTAGGATATCTATTATCATTTATGAAATGGCTAAGACAATTTTCAAGAAGATCATTGTCTTGAAATTATTTAACTAAAGGATTGACCAAATATTTAAGTTGCCAAATATAATGTTGGGGTAATTGATTATACCATTCTAATACATCAATAGTGAAAATTTTGACTAAGATTTTAGTAGTAGCAAATATATTAGTTTGGATCCACTCTTTGTAAAAATTAGCAAAGGCTTTAATAAATGAGGTGGGGTCTTGAGTCCCATCATATTTGGTAGTTGGTGATATGTTACTGATGTTAATAGATACAATGAATGGAGTTAAAGGATCATTTTTAACTATTTAAAGAATATTGTTATTCATTATTGGTTGAGTAATAACAACAATTGATGAATCTCGAAGACGTGGAGTAATATAGGTAGGATTAGCTTGAGGATGCATGATTGGAGGCTGATTAGCCACATTGATCAAGTGTTGTTGAAGTTGCATCATTTGATTGGTATTAGTGTTTTGCATAATGTTCATTTGTTGAATCACATGGGATAATATTTGGGTTGTATCAGGTGGTAGGTTGGTGTTAGAAGGAACACTCCCCTAATTGGTGTTAGGGGGAGGATTATTAGAAGGGTGATTAGTTGGATTATTATGTAAACTTGTGTCAATCACTCCCACATTAGTTTGATTATTTTGAGAGGTTCTTGGTAGGTAGAGAAAGGATTGAATCCATTAACTTCATCTTGAGATGTTATTTGAACCATGTTATAATTTTTAGATGAAGGAGTAGAAGAAATTCCCCAAGAGTGATGATGTTCTTAGGAGGAAATAAAAGGGAGAAATGAACATCCCATATAGGATCTAAATGGATTAAGACTATCCAAAAATATTATGATAGGAGACCTCATTTTGACTAAAGGGAAATAAATATAATGAAAATGGGAAAAGGTAAAGAATTATGTTGATAGTAAGGGAAAGCAAGAAACATAACTAGGTCAACCAGGTTAACCTAGTGTAAAAATAAGACCTATAAATTGAACTAGGTTGACCAAGTTGACCTCACACAAAGAATGGGGGTAGAAAACATGGTTTATGATAGTAAAAGGTTGACCAAGTCAACCTAGTACAATAGATGGAAAAATAAGAGATTGATGACTAGATGGGAAATATAATAATATAACTTTCTAGCTAATCTAGGAAAGTAAATGCTGAAAGTAAATAGATAGTAAATTAAATTGATGCCAACCAATCCAATTGATGCACACAAAGTAAAACCTTGCACCAACACTACTAATGCAAGTTATTGCATACACAATTGATCAAAGAGAAAGCAAGAAACTTGGAAAGTAAAGCTAGCTAATTGGTCAACCTAGAATGTTAATTAGATTATTAAGAATAGTTTTAAATGATATAGAGTTGGATGTAAGCAAGGTATTAGATAGAAATATATGGATCATTTCAAGTGAGTTTAGGATGAAATGGACTATAGTGGTAATAATATAGGTTTGGTATTGGGGCCTACCCCCTCACTTCACATACTAAAGTGATAAGGGTGTTAGGTGCTCAACTACAATATACCATTAACCATGCTTTATACTTGACTAGAGAATAAATTCGGCTTCCCCCTTTGTGGTGAAATCCAAGTAGGTTTCCCTAGGTAGTAAAATATTAACATGTTTGTTTATGTTATGTGATTTGGCTATGTGTGCATAAAATAGAAATAGAGAAACTAAGAAGTTAATTAAAACCCTCATAATTAGAATATTTGAACTATTTTAAGCATGAAAATAACTGAAAGAAAAGATGTGATTAACATATAAGGTGAATTGCAACTTTGAAACAAGGTATAATGCAAAACTATATGCATAACATACAGGACTAGGTCAATATAGTTGATCTAATACTACTAAAGATAGGGTTTAGAAAACATATTAGGTCAACCAAGTTGACCTAGTTATTTTAGACATCACACAACACATAACTAGGTTAATCAAGGCAATCTAGTTGGTTATAAAAGAACTATTTTGAAGACTATAAACTTGAAAGGAAAGTACATAATAGAAAGAGATAGAATAATAGACTGACCTTGATGGTTCAGAGATGGAAATGAATGAGATTATTGATCAAGAACATTAGAGAAAATTGATCCAATCTATAGAACTGGGTCAAGATGGTCGACCAAACAATACATAAACCTACTAAAAAAGTGTTGAAAATGCACTAGGTCAACCTAGTCTATTTAGTAGGCTAAACTAGATGTCTAAAAATGCACTAGGTCAAGATGGTCAACCTAGTAGGCTAATATGGAGTTTTGGAAAATTGAAACCTATACTAGGTCAAGCTGATCAATCGAGCTATATAAAAACCTACTATAAAGTGGTTTAAAATGTACTAGGTTAACCTAGTCAACCTAGTAGGCTGACCTGAAAGTCTGAAAAGTGATAAAAACCTATACTGGATCAAGCTAATTGATCCGATTACCTATTCTTGTGCATAAATAAAAATAACTAAGCTAACATAATCAAACCAATCTATCAAAATATATGATATAAATGATGATAAAAAGAACAAAATAAGTGAAAGAAATCCTATAAGGGTTAGTTTCACATCAGGTTCACCAAAATGTATGCAATTAGAATTGCATGATGTACATGAATCAATCTTGGATCAGATATGATAGAGTACACCTACACTTATGATTGGGTATACACATGTTAAGTGATAACATGACCAATATGGGGTTCCATTAGACCTGATTAGGGGATCACTTGTATCTCTTGTCACAACATATCATGATAGGAAGGGTTTCAAATCCTAAAATCTAACACAATCACACAAAACCCCTAAAAGAGTCATATGATTTGATATTTCACTTATCATAACAAATAAAAAAGTAAACTATTCTAATAATAAGAAAAGTAAACTAATCTAGTGTGCACCAAAGCTTGTGGCACAATATGAGGGGTTAGATGCAAAGCAATCAAATATGTATAAGGAAATTCAAATAAATTAATTATGAGTAACACTCTAATACATAGAATATGAAGAGTAATATTATTTGAGACAACACTTATGATATTTCTATCTACTAAAAAAGAGGAGAGCAAAGCTACAATATACTTACCTGAATGTGAACCCATTGTGATTCAATCTCTCCCTTGGCTATTGGGGCTTTGTAAGATGTTGTGGTTTGGAAGGATCACTTTGTTAGGCTAAAGCATCAAAAACCTATCCACAATACTAGATTCTCTAAAATAAGAAACCTATGATAGGACCTAAACTCCCCAAAGCTCTGACACAACTTGTCAGAATTAAGAGCACACATGATTACCAATGTATAAGCAACTAAACATGCGGAATCCAGAAGAACAAATAACTATCAATGAGAAGACACACAGAATATGAGAGGCAATATACAATTATATTCAACTCATTACAAAGGAATCTACAACAAAGAGGTGGCACTCTTTCTTCCACATCCTGTGGGCTTACAGTAAACTTCCCTCCAGAGTAATCTTCTCTCATAGGTCACAACACACAGCTAACACAAGCTGTTGTTCACCTCATTGCACATCTGTACAATCGAGTACACAACCGTACTCCAAGTAGATCTCTCCATGACCTTGCTGATGTATTGCTGTCACCTTGGATCTAACGTCCCCGCGCTGATCTCCTTTCTGAACCTCGCATCCATACACCCCTGCAAGTCAAACCTGATCTTACTTAAACACACATGGGGAATCCTACTTGATTCCACCATGGTAAGAACTCTCCAAGCTTCACATAGCTCTTCTCCAAATTCTCCACTTAACAATACAGCCCATGAGTCTATTATATAGATCTCATGCATACACTGACTAGACTTGGGGCTCAAGGCTTCGAACAAGCCTTTACCATGCAAACTTTGCGTTCACTTAACTGACTGTTCGTAAACAGCAGTTCAGACCGCTACAGGTGACCGACGTCGGTCCCTGCCCTCCTGGAGGTGACCGACGTCGGCCGACCTCCTGCCGTCGCCGGTTTCCTTTCTGCGTCCCCTGACCGACGTCGGTGTGGCCTGCCGACGCCGGCGACTGCTTGCACTAGAAACCCTCCTATTTGTTTGCCTTAAGGTGTAGCTTTTAGCTCCACACCCTAACAATCTCCCACTTGGAGATAAAGAGCTGCACCTGTACCCAAAACCAGTACTCTGTCCAATCTGTATCCTGGCTTGTATTCCTCTCCAAGCTCCCACTCGAAGACAACCCACCACACTCCATGTGGTGTTAATTCTGTGCCTGATTTCCTTCATTCTCATCGTACCATCTTCTGCCTTGCTATACTCCCACTCAAACAGCAACCCCTGTGAGTAACCTGTAATCAACAAACACTTAACAGATTTGGAACATCTGTTAGTCAAGCTCGCTCTGAGAACGTCCAACCTCGCTCTGATACCAATTGATAGGACTTAAACTCCCCAAAGCTCTGACACAACTTGTCAGAATTAAGAGCACACATGATTACCAATGTATAAGCAACTAAACATGCGGAATCCAGAAGAACAAATAACTATCAATGAGAAGACACACAGAATATGAGAGGCAATATACAATTATATTCAACTCATTACAAAGGAATCTACAACAAAGAGGTGGCACTCTTTCTTCCACATCCTGTGGGCTTACAGTAAACTTCCCTCCAGAGTAATCTTCTCTCATAGGTCACAACACACAGCTAACACAAGCTATTGTTCACCTCATTGCACATCTGTACAATCGAGTACACAACCGTACTCCAAGTAGATCTCTCCATGACCTTGCTGATGTATTGCTGTCACCTTGGATCTAACGTCCCCGCGCTGATCTCCTTTCTGAACCTCGCATCCATACACCCCTGCAAGTCAAACCTGATCTTACTTAAACACACATGGGGAATCCTACTTGATTCCACCATGGGAAGAACTCTCCAAGCTTCACATAGCTCTTCTCCAAATTCTCCACTTAACAATACAACCCATGAGTCTATTATATAGATCTCATGCATACACTGACTAGACTTGCGGCTCAAGGCTTCGAACAAGCCTTTACCATGCAAACTTTGCGTTCACTTAACTGACTGTTCGTAAACAGCAGTTCAGACCGCTACAGGTGACCGACGTCAGTCCCTGCCCTCCTGGAGGTGACTGACGTCGGCCGACCTCCTGCCGTCGCCGGTTTCCTTTCTGCGTCCCCTGACCGACGTCGGTGTGGCCTGCCGACGCCGGCGACTGCTTGCGCTAGAAACCCTCCTATTTGTTTGCCTTAAGGTGTCGCTTTTAGCTCCACACCCTAACAACCTAAGATGAGACTCCTCAAGTAGAATGGTGGAAGAGAAGACTGTGAAGAAGCATGAGTGAATAATAACTCTTGATTGCATATCATGAAAATGATTGAAATGATCTTGTATTTATAGGCATAATTAACCCTAAAATCATCCAAAAATGTTAGTTTTGAAATTCCCACCTAGTTGACCTAGCACATTTTTGGGCTAGTGCCTAAATTCTATGCTAGGTCAGCTGAAAGGCCAACAAATCTAAAGAGCTAAAGTGACCCTAAACTACACTAGGTCAACTAGTTTGACCCAGTTTACTGAACAGGTCAAAAGGGTGTCAAACAAAGAGAAGAATGATAGAAAGAGGAAATTATTAGAGGAATGTGAAAGTGAGGAGAAACAAATTAGGGAAAGGTTTTAGGAGATGAATGGATTACAAATAATGTGGAAATGAGGGACAACAATCCTATGAAGCACCAATGGTTTACCCGCCCCTTTCTTGGTACACCTGTTAAGGCATGCACTGATAGAGATTGAGTCATGGTAGGTTCCTACAAGATGTGAATCATTAATATTTTTTGAAAGTTAAAAATATTATGTGTATATAGCATTTACACATGTAAGTACAACTATGCAAATCTATTTTCTTTTACTCTAGTACTTCCATTTTATAACATTAATATAATAAAAGGTGGATAATGTAAACACCCTAATTTGGTCAAGCAACCACAAGTATTATATCTTTTATTTCTCTTTCACATAAGAGTTTTATTAATGGTTATAGTCCTTGTTTTCTTGGTAATATTGAGTCTTTTTGGTCTTTTTGCATCTTATTTTCCCTATTTTTGACAACCCTAGTAGTCATAGGTCACCTTTTCCCAATCCCAAGGGCCCCTAGCCTATCATTCCTATTTTTTGCTCCATTTTGAGCCTTTGGACATATCTCCACATAGCACTAGTGTCCACTTTTGGCTTTAGTATTCGATGGGCCCTTTCACCTGTGTTTGATTCTAACCCCTCCATGACCCTTTTCTTATGTTTCTTATATATATTTTCATGACTTATTGGCTAATGAATAATGTATTATATTCAAAACAAATATCATCCTATATAAAGAGCCTCATAAGGCATTTTACATCTAACACTTGCTATTTTGGCACTTATTTACATAAAATCAACCAATAATACAACTATAATACTCTGCATACGACTCAACTTTCATATTTAGACATTTTCATGCTTGATCAAAGAAAGGCATAGGAAAAATTCATTTTAGCATACCATGAAATTTGATGGTGTAATTCCCTAAGGGAAAAATACATGTGATATGAGATCCCTAGTATTTGGGTTAATGTAGGTAGTGTCCAAGACAATAATGGCTTTCCTCTACATGATCGTAACATCCCACAAACTAGTTTTTTTCCTTTCCTTTTGAATTTGATTAGATAATTGTTTCATGTGTGAAGGTAATGATTAGGGTTTTGGAGAATAATAATCCAAAATAGTGACACACAAAAGCTTATGTACGACATAAAATCACCTACATGACCTATAAAAACTCTTATAACTTCCCTAAAAGTTATAGATAGTCACTAAAAAAGGACATTAGTGCCAAAATTAGACACTAACACCACATGGAACTACTATTTTAAGAGGGGTGCTACTGTCTAGAGATAGATCTCAAAAAATAGTAAAAATATAAAAGATTCCTTTATGTCTACTCAGTCACTTCTAGTACCCCAGTCCACTAAAAACTCTGTGTATATCTCGATAAGTTCCTTTTCTACTTGTGTTTTCTATTTTTGGAAAGTTCCATAAAATCAATAATGTCTAATTTTATTCTAGATTAATAATAGACCCAACTCTTTAATCTAGATTGGGATTTACATAGTAGAACCCTAAAAATTAGTGATTGTACACACAAGGTTCCATTTGATTTCTTTTTATCAACACTTTTCTTTTTTCCCCTTCCATAAAGGGTAGGGCCACTCCTAATGGGGAGGTGTGTCATAGACCATTGGTATATGGTTGGAGGTATAGAACTTGAATGATGATTTCCTTCTTTTATATTATTTTAACCATTTAGGATCATACTTAGGCTATATTTATGGATTATTGTGCTTATTATTAATCTCTTTTGTACTGATGTATATATTGTATTGTATATTTGACTTTGTATTGAAATGTAACACGTTGTACATTATTATTTGATAAATATTCATCTCAACAATGGCTTTGAGACTTGTAATTAATTATAAATATTATGTTAATAATGGATGTATGCTTAATTATAGATGTAATGTGGATTATATTGATTTTATATTGTGATTGATTCATTCCACTATTTATTTTGTGAGAAATATCTATATAAAAATCTGATTTAGTATGTTTGGAAAATAGATGCATCATTTTATTAGTGAGTGGGTTAATAAATTACTACATTTAATGCTTTAGATAAATTTAGTAATCAAATAGTGGTTATTTAAATAGTTAGAGATAATTTCATAAGTAATCTATATGAACAAAAAAAATAGTGAAAACTATTGGTCAACCTAGTGGGGTTATAACGAAAACTAAAATGTAGAAGCTTGATTGACATTTATCAAATGTAAAAGAATGAAATTTTATAAATATTAAATTTCAGTATCTACAATAACTTTCAATTCAAATATAAATATTAGATATTAAATATAAAATCATAAATAAAAGCATAGCGGGAGATCTCATAAGGTGTAAGTATTTAAAGAAGGGAGAGGTCACCAATTTCAAAAAAGTCGATGAGAATATGAGGATAATAAATGATATAAAAAAATTATGATATGGAAAATGGAATAATAAATCAGAAAATAAAAAACCATGACCCTAAGGGGATGAAGGTTTATGAATCCCTTGGTTGTATGATCAAAAGATCAAGTTCAGTTAAAATGTTTATATGATTTATGGTTTAGGGGATAAATATCACATGCAAAACTTAAAAAACCATTAGTAAAAGACAAATATATGATATGTTAGTAACCTAAAATAATTAGATATAATTCAATTCTAAAATAGAAACTAAAATTATGATGAATGATTCAATAATCAATGATAAAAATTGAAAATACAAATGGCTATGAAAATTGACACACCTAATGACTATATTATATTTTTGGAGATATAAATGGGATTTTTAGATGAATGTATTGCTATATGTGAAATCTATAACAATGAATATACTAGGTAAGAAATACAAAACCACTTAATATGTATGGTACAAAATCAATAGGTGGCTAGATGTGTACATATGTTTCTATTGAATATATAACTATGTGTCAAATGTGTACCCTAATGAGTTTATGAATTTGAAATATTCATGTTAGGAGTGCAAGATGATGATAAATAAGGTTGTATGATTCCTTTGTGAAATATGTAAATAATGAGAGGAAAAGAGGGATAGCTTAGGATGGAATCATATGACGTGAGAATTTTGCTAATGGTTCCTTTGAGAAGGATATGATACCACCACCTATCATGCTTGATAGTTGGTCCATAAATATTCATCCTTACTCACCCAATCCATATGTATTACTCTATTCAGGAGGGTAGTTGCCTATCCCAAATATTTCCATATTTGAGAAGATCATGGGTTCGATAGGGTCTAGTATCAAGATGATTATATTTTTGTTCTTGTGTATCTAGGTTCATGTCACATTTATAGGACATCATTGTGATTAGTCAATGGGATTTGATAGGAAGGTATTTTTGCATTAGTCATTATCTCTTATAGTCTTCATTTCTAGTTTTCTAGTCACCTTTCAATGTTGTAAAAAATGTATTGAATTATTTATTTCTTTGTCTTTGGCATAAACCTCAAATGTAGTAATAAAACATTTAGGTGCATGTTAATTGACACAAGGTAAAACTTGAGGAGTTTTATCTACATATCCCATATTATTGGAATAAAATTCAATGTAGCTCTCCTCTACATGTAATTTTAATCCAACCCAAATGAGAGTAAGGTATTCACCTGATCTCGTAGATAAATAAATGAAACATGCTTCTATTATAAGGATATTCTAACAAAAGATGATAATGGAAATATACTTGGATATTATGTATATGATTCATATATTTAATGTTTAGGATAATTCCTATACATAGGAATGGATAAGATGAATACAAGGCTAAAACATAAGGATGATTTGAAATTGTATAATAATTTTATTAGTTCTCTTGTTAATGTTGACCAAATTTGACATTTTAGTCAAATTGGGGCATCTATAGGTAAAAAATTGAGTTTAGAGATTTATAAGGGTTGTAATATCTTATCAAAAGGTGTTTTATATGATAATTTATGTCAAATAATATTGTAGTAGCTTTAGTTAATTAGCTTTTATATCCTTATGTCATTTTGGGTCATTTGAGGGGTGAAAATAATGCATTTAATGCTTTGTGTGGGTTTTTTGAGAAATGTGAAAATTTCAAAACATGATTTAATTCCCCATGTGTCATTATAAGTCTTAGATAACTAAAACTACTAAAAATATGGCAGGTTATTTTGAGAAAAGGTAGTTATCTTGGCAAAAAAGGAGAAAATTGAACTTCTATAGACTCTTTGGGAAGTATTCCACTTGGAAAAGGTTTAAATGTGACTCTTAAGATTACCCAAGCTAAATACCATGTTTTTTTTAATCTGTAGATGTCATTTCTTGCTCAAAACCATTTTTCTTCCTTTTCACCTTTTTAGACACACAAAAGTGACTTGCAAGTTTGCACTTGGTACAGTCAACACAAGGTGTTTCAAATACAATTATTTTAAGAGGTTTTTTTAAACTTATATACATTATTTTTAATATCAATAAGTTTTATAATGATCAAATTTTAATTATGAACCACTCATTTGAAGTTGATTGTGTAAATATGCCTATCAATCTGTGCACCCTTCAGCTTTTACCTTGGTTTGAAGAGTTTTTAACAATCTAGTTGTTGAGATTGCTTTCAGAGAATGTTTAATTCCTTATCAAATTCTCCCCACATGTTTTTTCATGTTTTATAAGTTTTTGATGTGCTAATCATCTCAATTTGTAGGAAGACACAATTTTCTAAGTTATGGGTAGTTTTCACCATTTTTCAAGAGTTTTATGATTGGAAAATAGATTAAAGGGGTTGTAACATGTATTTTAATACATATATAAATGTGATATAGTTATATTTACCTCCTTAATCTCTTTATCCTAAAAACATCCCATAATTTGCACTCATTATACATACTTGCACACAGTTAGCCATTAATGTGCATATACAATGTCATGAAGGAAGAGGATTAGGTTAGAATGAAAGTTTTGAATGTTATTCCAAGAACATTATAATGAATATCAACCATTTTTTCAGTTTAGAGGAGTCTTGGCCTACTCATGAATCCTAAATAATGTATATTGTCCTTTTTCACTTTTGCTGCCTGCACACTAAAACAACCACCTATAGGTGATCTTAACAGAGAGTCAAAGGTGTCATAAAGAGTGTTGTATCATGAGATTAAACTCTAATTGAAGCCATAATAATATTTTTAGATCATAATAGACCTGTAAAAGGTGATAGGGTGGTATGAAACTATAGAAAACCTTCCAAAGATAAGGTCTACAGGTTTAGGGATCAATTCCCTAAAAATACAAAATAAAGCACCTTAGTTTTTATTGATATCTCATGATAGAGTTTCAAAAGGATTTGAGGCACCTAAATGGATAAAATTTTTATCTTATAAATGGGATAAGAGATTTCAAGAATAAGTAAGTGACTTAACCATTTGGTTTTCTTTTTAAGAGGGTTTAAACTTGTACCTTTTACCACTAGTTCCAAACAGTGATCACCTATAGGTTATGAAACTCTAAAGGGGATTTTCACCCAAATTGATAGTTTTAAATCTTGCCCCCATGATGGGAGGATTATATATGGTGGAAGAGGAAAATATTTATATAATAATAACTTTAAGGGATAATACACAACATTTGAACCTTAGACACACCTACAAGTATGTCTAATCCAATTATTCACCTACATCAGCAATGAAGTAGAAAAGTTGATTTGAAGTAACTTTCATGAGGATAAGATACTTGAAGATGTAATTAAATTTTTTGAGAAGTTTATTATTTTAAAATAAATATAATACAACCAAACAAATGGATATGCAAAATTTTATCCTCAAAGACACACTAGTAGTCCGTACATATAATAAAAATACACCTATAGGCAGTGGCTTAGCTATAGACTTTATAAGTATTGTAAAGAGGATACATGAAGTGGGAAAACCAAATGAATTTTATAGAATTTAAGGTTTTCATTAGTATCCTAGATCCATGAAGGTAGACCTAAACTATGAAGGTACACCTACAATTCACCTACAGGTAGGGTTAAGAATGGCAAAAACACAATCAAAGGGCAATGAGCAAAATGTGGAGACTAGGTGATGATTGAGGTATATGAAAGATAAACCCAAGCCTCAAGATATGATAATTTACCTGGAAGCTTAAAGTATGGTTTTTTTCATTAAATTCAAGTCTAATTCATGTAAAAGTGCATCTACAGGGGTCATATAAGACAAGGGTGTCTCAGTCATGGTGAAAGGAAACTCAGCTATGAACCTAAAGAATTTATAGGTGGAGTATATAGTATAAGAAGTTGTAAAATGTTTATTTTTTTTAATGATTAAATGAAGAGTTCTTTCACACTATGATCAAGACTCAAAGGAGTGAGAGTAACCTATAGGTAGGGTAAAATAGAAAGAAAGTACAGTTAGGCAGTAATGTTGAAAAGGAGGTTCTAAAAGATTACCTAAGGTTACCCAAAGTGAAATAATGGTTCTAACATGTGTTTTTATGGTCTTATAAGATATGAATGACTCTTATGAATTTTTTACAAATCCAAATGAACCGAATGCATACCTATAGGCTAAGTAGGAGACTCCAACATAGTCAGCCATACGTGACTGTATGTTGATAGTGGTGTAATTAAAGACTTCCAAAGTTTTTGACATGATAGGTAGATATCACTCATGACTCAAGGAGCATTTAAATGTTTTTAGGAATGAAAAGGACTTCATACCAATGAAAATAAACCTCAATGAATCTTTCCAAGTGCAACATAGTCCATGACAAGAAGGATTACACATAATCTGCCTTTAAAAGCCTATCTTGAGGTTTTGAAGGGTTTAGAGAGTAAATTGACCTAATCAAGAGATAACTTTTTTTAGAGGGAATCATGGCCACTTAAGGAATCCCACACAATTTTGTTTTTGAGAAAAATATGGGAAGTACCCCTATTTTGTCTCAAATAGTGGGTACTTCCCCTCACTAAACCTTACAGAGTTAGAGAATGAGGTTAACAAGGAGCGACTAGAAAAAATTAGAGATTTGAAGATGATTTGGAAATCTAATAGGAACAAATAAAAACATAGATACTAAGTAAAAATTAAGGAAATAAAATAGGGAGGCCTAGAGAATGAAAGTTGTAGTCAAGCCTGTTAGGCAAGGGGCCAAGCTTAAGGCCAAATAAGAGATCAATTCCATTGTTATCGTGAAAAAAGATTCCAAAATTATTGGATCATGTCTATGGCATATAATTAGATGTCTATGAACCATTAAAATACAAGGAATCTAAATGAAATAGTCCAAACCATACAAGTTACAGTCAGTGCTATAAGGAATGGTGAAACATAGTTCTTGATGAAGAGGTCATCTTCTTTATAATATTAGATATTAATTATATAATATTGAAAAATGTTTATGGGGTGTATATAGATGTGTTAAAGCATTTATATGTTAAACAAATAATCAATAGTCCATTTTTAATCCCAAAACTCTCTCAGGCATGTAGAAAAGGTGAAAACAAGCTTGATAAGGCAAGTTTGATGACTCATATCTTTCATGATGATCTAAACGGTTGCTAATGAAGTTTAAAAAATTTATATAAGGTCACTAGCAACCACTTTGTGGAATTAGTTTGAAACTTGGACATCCAAATTTTATGAACAAAACTTAAGTGTCAAAATTGTTCTAAAAGCCTTACAAACCCTCGACTAGGACCAAATTGTGAAAATGGAGTTGGAAATGAAATATAATTGAATAATATGACCATAATACCTAGTTTAAATTTTAAATTACTCCCTTGAGCTATTTCACATTCCATCTAGCCATACAAACTTGTATAAATGGGGTGCAGAATATGCTCTTTTTTACCATTTTTTGTGTTTTGTAGGTTATAGGAGTCAAGAGATGAAACAAAATTTGGGTGAAATATTAGTACTTAAGATAACTCCCCATATTAATTTAAATTATTTAATCAACATATAAATACCCTAAATAAGTGTTTTAACTCAGCTAGTCAAAACTAGCATATTGGACAAGCTAGTGAAAGGTGTGAAAACTTCAAGTAGATGCCATTTTAAGGTACATTTGATGCTTATAATTCCATGGAGAGTCTCTAAATATTTCATTAACTCTATTTCATGGATTTTCATAGATAACTAATTCCTTTTTGGAAGCCAAGTGTGTAGGGTGCATGAAAGGAGTTTTTTCTGGATAATAGATGATAATTATTTCTCTTTAGGTGATTCTAGAAGACCAAAAGTGCCAAAAATTAATGGAGATTCATATATAATTTCAATACCATAAATTAAAATCATTATACTTGGTCTTGATTAGTTATGGGACATTCAAATAGAGGCAATCATGAAGGTAGTTTTTTTGCACAAAATGGGGAGTTTTATGCCACTTTTCTTGAATTTTATGCCTTGAATTGACACTTGTAGCTCCTAAAATTACATGGTTCATCCAATATCCTCTTCAAATGAATAATTAAATCCTTAGATTAGCTTTATAAGTGTCCTTGTGACCCTTGGACTTCTCTCTTCTCCTTCTCTGTCTCAAGTTCTATAAGAACTAGCCATTTTGGCCATTGTATGGATGCTCTACCTAAGTATAGTGAAGGCTATTGGGGATCAACCAACAATGTTGATTATAATGTGAAAGCAATAAATGTAGAATTAAACCAGAAAGATAAGTAACTAGAATCAGAAATAGAAAAGAACAAGAGATATAAGAAACCACCCTGAAAACTTGTATTAAACTCTTTACAGAAGGAATACAATTGAAGAAACTTCTTTTATTCCACACCTCTCTCAGATGTACAGATCTCTCTCTAGATCCTTTCCCTCAAGAGCTCTCTCTCTCAATTACAATCAACTCCAACAACCTAGAATGATTCACATATACAATTCTGTACTGTTCAACACTTCACTCCAATAAGCTAAGAAGATCTATCCTATTATATAATATTTAGGAAACATGAGCATACAACTACAGCCATTAGATGCACCTCCTAATTGAGGGCTCTAAACAGTCTTACTAATAATAAAGATGCGAACTTAAGACTATCACTTAATCCTACCATGCAAACACTCTGTTCTATCCATGGAAATAGCATTCTGGACGCACAGGTAACTGACATCAGTTCCTGCCTGTTTGCCTGTGACCGACGTCGGCCGATCTATGATCAACGCCAGCATCTCTTGGTCTACTCATGACCGATGTCGATCACTCCTGACCGATGCTAGTGACTATGTAAACTTGTAACTTTCAAGCTCACTCATTTGGTGAAGCTTTTAGCTCCACACCTTAACAATCTCCCACTTGGAGATAAACAGCTACACCAGTACCTGTACAGCAACATCTTCTAGCTCCTCCATCTTCAACTCAATCATGAAGACCAATAGAAGTTGAATGAAGATTCAACTTCTCCTTTGTTACTAGCTTGGTTAACATATCCGTAGAATTCTTATCTATATGGATCTTCTCCAACTTCAGCTCACCATCCTACAATACCTATCTAATGAAGTGGTACCTAAGCTGTATATGCTTTGTTCTTGAATAAAAGGGTGAATTCTTAGCCAAATGAATTACACTTTGAATATCACTGTATAATCTGCAACTCTCTTGCTCCTTTCCTAGCTCTTCCATGAACCGTGTCATCCATATCATCTCTTTGCTAGCCTCTGTGACTGCAATACATTTTGCTTCTGTAGTTGACAAGGCAACAACCTTCTGTAACTTTGATATTCAGTGAAGCATCGTTCCACCAATAGTGAAAACATATCCTGTGGTGCTCCTTCTGCCATCCAAATCACCTACCATATCTAAATCTACATAACCATGTAGAGAAGTATCTGAACCTCCATAACACAAATGCCTACTGCTGGTCCCTCTCAGATATCTAAGGATCCACTGAATTACTTTCTAGTGCTCCTTTCCTAGATTGGCCATATACTTACAAATCTCACTACTTGGGCAATATCCAGTCTAGTACACACCAGTACATACATTAAACTCCCTACTATGGAAGAATATGGAACTCTACTCATGTACTCTACCTCATCATATGAATTAGGACACTGTTCTTTACTCAATTTAAAATGTCTAACCAAAGGTGTGCTTACCGGTTTTTCATCCTGCATATTGAACAGTTTCAACACCTTGTTCACATAATCCTCTTGAGACAAAATCAACCTATGATTTTTCCTGTCTCTCTTAATTCTCATGCCAAGGATTTTCTTTGCTACTCCCAAATCCTTCATGGCAAATATGTGAGCTAATTTCACCTTAAGCTCAGAGATATCCTGCATGTGTGATCCTACAACCAGCATATCATCTACATACAACAATAGAATAATATACCTACCATTATCCAATCTCTTAAAATACACACAATGGTCAGATTGACACCTGCTGTAGCCATGCTTAGTCATAAACCTGTGAAATATAAGATACCATTGTCTAGGAGCTTGCTTGAGGCCATAGAAGCTTTTATTCAATCTTCACACTAGCTTGTCCTTACCTTTGACCTCAAATCCTTCTGGCTAATCCATATATATTTCTTTATCCAAATCTCCATGAAGAAATGCTATCTTAACATCAAGCTGCTCAAGATGCAAATCCTCAATAGCAACTAAAGACAATACTATCCATATAGAAGTCATTTTAACAATAGGAAAAAAAATATCACCAAAATTAATACCTAGTTTTTGTGTAAATCCTTTCACTACCAACCTGGCCTTATATCTCATCTGTCCATTCTCACCTTCTTTCAATCTATAGATCCATCTATTCTTCAGTGTCTTCTTTCCTGCTGGCAACTCAACCAAATCCCATGTTTGGTTCTCTCTCAAGGAATCAATCTCCTCATTCATGCCTAGCTCCCACTGATTCTTGGATTCCACCTATATTGCTTCATCAAAACTCTTTGGTTCTCCACCATCAGTAAGCAATAAATAGAATAATGAAAGGGAATAACAAATTGGAGGTTTACTTACCCTTTTTGACCTCCTGATGAGCGTCTAAGACTCATTCACAACACACTGTCTGCCCAAATTCTCTGACAATGACTGACCTCGGTCACTTCCAGGCCTGTAACTAGCCGACGTCGGTTCTTCTTGACCGACATTGGTTCCTTCCTAGCTGACGTTGGTCACTATATGACCGACATCAGTTTCTATACTCCTGACGTCGGTTCCTGCCTGGCTGACGTCGGTCTCTATGTTTTCTTGTTTGTGATTAATTTTTCCCACGAGATCATTTTAGACCGTCACCTCATCCGATTCTCCATTGCTCTGCCTAGATTGATTTAGCTTCTTGAGCTGATCACTATACATCATTTTTTCATTGAAAACAACATCATAGATCTTAATTATCTTGTTAGTTCCTAGATTCCAAAACCTGAATCCAAAATCATCAGAGCTATGGCCAATAAATGTGCATCTCATAGACTTAGCATCCAACTTCTTTCTATTTTCCTTATCAATGTGCACAAAGGCTTCACAACCAAAAACTTTGAGAAATGAGAGATCTACTTTTTTACCTGTCCATGCCTCTTCTGAAATTCCACCATTCAAAGCTATAGAGGGTCCTCTGTTAATCAGGTACACTGTAGTATCCACAGCTTCTGCCCAAAACTCTAAGGGCAAACCAGCATGTAATCTCATACACCTTGCATGCTCTATTATTATTTTGTTCATCCTTTCAGCAACTCCATTTTGTTAAGGTGTCCTTGGAACTATCTTTTGCCTGTGGATTCCATGCATATAACAATACCAGTTGAACTTATAGCTGCAGAACTCACCACCATTGTTAGATCTAAGGCACTTCAATCTTTTGCCTATTTCATTCTCAACCATAGCTTTCCAAATCTTAAAAGTCTCAAATACATCATATTTCTTCTTAATACAATAGACCCATACCTTTCTTGTAGCATCATCTATGAATGAAACATAGTACTATGATCCTCCAATAGAAGCAACTTGAGCCAGTCTCCACACATCTATGTGAACAAGCTACAACTTATGCTTCTTCTTTGTTGACCCAGTCTTGAGAAAACTCACTCTCTTCTATTTCCCAAAAACATAGTGCTCACAAAAATCCAGATCTATACTTTTCAAATCTGAAAGCTTACCTTTTGACTTAAGAATGGGCATTCCCTTCTCACTCATGTGGCTGAGCCTAGAGTGCCACAACTTTGCATCCACATCTAAAGTAGATAATATAGAAGGAGAATTATTAGTAACACAATTACATAAATAGAGAGTACCTACTCTCTTACCTCTGGCTATTACAAGTGCACCCTTGGTCACCTTCCAAGATTCAGCTATGAGAGTTACTGTACAACCCTCATCCCCTAACTTTCATGCAAAAATCAAATTCCTCTTCAAGCTGGGAACATGCATGACATCTCTCAACACCCATGTGTTGCCATTCTACATTTTCAGCTGCACTTTTCCTTTGCCAACAATTTTACAAGGCTCATCATCCCCTAAATACACTATTCCAAAATCTCCATGGACATAGTCACTAAAATATTCTCTATTAGGGGTAGCATGAAGAGAGGCACTAGAATCTAACACCCAAGATTATATATTATTATGAAAAGAGAATATAAGAACATCTTGTGCAATACCTGCAACCTTTTCTTCTTCTTTTCCTTCGTGCTGATTTTCTTCCTTAGGCTTTGACCAACAATCTTTGCTTATGTGCCCAATCTTTCCACAATTCCAGCATTATGGCTTCCTGCCATTTCTGGATTTGGATCTACCTCTCATCTTTGACTTAGACCTTGATATCCCTTTCTTGCTCTTATCTTTCTGCCTTCCCCTACTCTCAAAACTTAAAGTGTTCCCTTATGTTTCCTCTATGCTTTTCCTATGAATTTTTTCATTCAAGATTACATTAACAACATCCTCTACTTTTAAAATATTTGAAGTAGATGCAGTATTACTAACTGCCATTACCAAGCTATGCCAGCTTTTAGGCAAAGAACATAATATTAAAAGAGCTTTAATTTCATCATCAAACACAATTTTGACTGAACTTAATTGATTTACAATTCCATGGAAATCATTTAGATGATTAGATACAGATCCACCTTCCTGGATTTGCAAATTAAATAACTGCTTCATAAGATATACCTTATTTGAAGTTGAGGGTTTTTCATACAAATTTGCTAAAGTAGTCATTAAATCTATCATAGAATTTTCCTGTGATAAATTAGATATCATAGTAGATGCCAGACTCAGTCTTATAGACCCCAGAGCCTTTCTATCAAGAACTTCCCATTCTTCATCATCCATGTCTGTGGGCTTCTTTGCAATCCCACCTAACGGTAAGTATAGATCTTTTTGATACAAATAATCCTCTATCTGCATTCTCCAATGTTGGTAATTCTTGCCATTAAACTTCTCCATTCTTAGTTTACTTTCTTCTGCCATTGCTTCTCCCACTCAAATAGAAATCCCTGCAGAAACCCCTGTGAGTACCCTATAATCAATACACACTAACCAGATCTGAAACACCTGTTAGTCAACCTGAGCTCTGATACCACTTGTTGGGGATCAACCAACAATGTTGATTACAATGTGAAAGCAATAAATGTGGAATTAAATTAGAAAGATAAGTAAATAGAATTAGAAATAGCAAAGAACAAGAGATACAAGAAACCACCCTGAAAACTTGTATTAAACTCTTTACAGAAGGAATAAAATTGAATAAACTTATTTTCTTCTACACCTCTCTCAGATGTACAGATCTCTCTCTAGATCTCTTTCCCTCAAGAGCTCTCTCTCTCTCAATTACAATCAACTCCAACAACCTAGAATGAATCACATATACAATTCTGTACTGTTCAACACTTCACTCCAATAACCTAAGAAGATCTATCCTATTATATAATAATTAGGAAACATGAGCATACAACTACAACCATTAGATGCACCTCCTAATTGAGGGATCTAAATAGTCTTACTAATAATAGAGATGCAGACTTAAGACTATCACTTAATCCTACCATGCAAACACTCTGTTCTGTCCACGAAAATAACATTCTGGATGCACAGGTAATCGACGTCGGTTCCTAAATGTTTGCCTGTGATCGACATCGACTGATCCATGACCGATGCTAGCATCTCCTAGTCTGCTCCTGACCGACATCAGTCGCTCCTGATTGACGCTGGTGACTGTGTAAACCTGCAACTGTCAAACTCACTCATTTGGTGAAGCTTTTAGCTCCACACCTTAACAAAGGCCAAATCATGTTTATACCTTATGATCAATAAAATTAATAAGTTTTACCTCTTATATGACTATTCATAGTGTACTTTACTCGAATTATAAATTTTCTTAGTGAAGAATATGGATTCCTTAGCAAGTTATCACATTTTCTCACCTATTTATAGCTTCTTCTTACAAGGCATGTGATGTCTTTTAGGAAATGTAAACGTTTAAGTGAGTTAGTCTCTTCATTATTTCCACTAAATGTATCTTATCTAGTGCTCATATCTTTACACATTCTTTTATAACCCCATAATGTAACATTAATGTAAGAAGACATAGATTGGAGAGTGTATGTTTAGTTTGTCCTTTCATTTTAAGTGTAATATACATATGGTTGGATGTCATCATTAAATTTTGTGTATCACCTCCCTTATATTAGGTTTATTTAAGTTATCTTTCTCCATTTTCATCCCCAAAGTTAGTATTAGTTACAATTCTAACTGATACATCAAGGGATCTAGACCTATCTAGAGACTCATCTCATTCCTTAGGTTACCCACAAGCCTAGAGTTTATTACATTGTGCCACTTGGATGATGAGAGATTTTCATCTCCTCAAAGGGTGAAAATCCAAGTGATAACAATTACAAAATGACTATGGATTAAATTATATATAAGGATCTCTAGACATGGTGCACAAAGGAATACCATGGAATAATGTGATCATAGAAATAAAATTCATGCAAATATAAGTTGGGGAGGACCCAAAAACATAATAGGTAAATAATTAGTAGGTCACTTAATTTGTATAGGAGAAAAACATGATTAATTAGATAATGGATGACTAGGATCCTGAATGTAATAATAGACTAATCAAATATTAATATGAGAATATATCTATCCAATTCAAGGCCAACTTAGTATAATAGACTATATATATATATATATATGAATCAAGGCCAAATCTACTCTAATGGGGGATGAAAGATGTCCAAAAGTATAAAATTTTAAACATTATACTAACACATGACAAGGATTCTATGGAAATGTGTGGTGTACTAAAATTAGGCATTTACATGACTTATTAATTCATGTGAATGGGAATATAATCTACCATTATCCATATGTAGTTGTGGAAATTAGTCTCATAACATTTTTATGGACATAGACACAATCGACTAGCCACAATAATACTATATGAGAATGGAGACACACTTTAGGGTTGAAGCATAATATTATGTCTAAATTTTTGGCACAAATGGGACAACAAAAATGAAAATTTGAACATTTCTCATTTTGTATAAATAATAGTGACTTAACCATAGAAAATGTGAAAATAATGTAAAATGATGAAATGTTGCATTTTAAGTATAGATTACATTTATTGTTTTTTTTTTAGAAAATAAAAAAATACAAATTCTATTTTTTAATATATGAATACTATTAGAGTATTTTTAATGATGTCATGGTGAGGTCATGGAGATATCTAGGTGAGTGGATGAAGTGCTTTGGTAGTCTATGTGACAATGACAAAGTGTGTACTATGTTTGTCCTAGTTGGCTTGGTTGATCTTTTATTTTAACATGGTTAAAATGTTAAATGATGAGTATACACTATTGAGGATGTGTAAGGGGTTTTATAAGAGATTTTATATTATTAGAGAGCTTATGTGAATAAGTTAAATTCAATTGGTAGTCCATAGTTTTCATCTTGGCAGATGGGTCTAGTGGCAAACAATTTGAGTAGGTAGTTTGATGACATCATAATTTCCACATGTGGATGAGTCAGGGGGAGTTAGTCATATGGTCATGATCACATTAGTCCATAGTTGATATACACCAGATATAAAGTCATGCATCAAAGTGTGATCAAATATATGAGGGTGTAAATTTATATTCTTAGATATAATTCACTAAGTTCCCATAACTAAATTTGCAAAGGGTTCAAGAAGAGTCAAGTAAGCATGTTGATGATGTCAAAATTTACATACATGAAGGTGTATAGATAAAATTATCATATAGGTTTATTTATTTTTGTGCCTATTTTCTATGCATTACATTTTAGATCATGCATTGAAGCACATCAAAAGATATGCATGTGCAAACTTTAGCTCCCAAGAATTTTGACAATGTTTTCCCATAGCCAAATTTGCAATGTGGTAAGAAGAGCTAAGTAATAATTTTGATGGTGGAATATCTCACATGTGTGTAATTTTTAGGAGAAGGTTATCATATGGTTTTTTAAATTTTTTTTCATAGTTTATTTGTGCTAAGTTTTAGATCATGCATCAAAGTGTAGCAAAATTTATACATGAGCAAAGTTGTCCTCCCAGACAAGTTCCAAGCATAGTTGGCTCTATGATAAAAGATTTTGAAAATGAATTTTAATGAAATTATATCTCATAGATAATAAGATTTCATGACCATTTTGACACATGGTTATATTATCCTACATGAGGATATCATATGATCTAATTTTTGGAACATGTGTTTGAGCAAAGCAAAAGATATAGAGGTGCAAAATTGACCTTCTAGGCATATTACAGTTGGTCCCCATACTTAGTCAATTTACATGATGTTAAAGATATGGAATTAGTGGAGATAGAATGGTTTGTGGTATTTCATAATTTCAAATACAATGGCATGCATAGAGTCAAATGAGTCAATGTGACAATTGTTTCATAAAGATAAAGATTGAGCATCTTACAGAAGATCAATAGAGCATGTGCATTCCAAGATGTCAAGATTTTTCATTATGAGGACAAGTGTCCAAAGTTTAATGATGATAAAATTTTAAGATTGAGATTCTTTATATGATCAATGGTGAACAATTTTTGTACAGGTTTATCAAACAGTGTGCATTGCATATTAAAGACCTAGTTGATCTATAGAGATTGACAATGCGTAGTGAGTCAACATTACAAGGGTACACGAGATGAGGTGAAAGTGACTAAGATTTAACATTTGAACATTGGTTCCTATAAGTTAGAGATAAAAAAATATCAATAGTGCATGATCAATCTGAATATGTGAGGGCATGAGATGCGAGCATAATGTCAGAGGTTTAACTATTACTATTGCCATTTGAATATTTGAATTTGCTAAGGGAAAAAACTAGTGTTCAATAATTTGTCCATATATTTTGATAAAAGATGAATTTTCTCATGTAGTAAAAATTAAAGTGGTAGAGGAATCCAAAGCACATCTATAAAAATGTATTTTAATATTTTTAAGTATGTATAGATATAGTTATGATGGTTTAAACTTGACTGTGTGTTCGTGCATGGAATGTAAGTTAATTGAGAAGAGTATTTGAGCTTGTTTTTATATATTTTTGATATATGTTTATGAATTAAATATTGGGGAGTGTTTTATAATATATGAGGATGATTTTTGTGCATTATTAAGGTTTGAAAAATCATATGCAATATGAATAAAGGCTTAGAATGTGACTATGTGTTCACTCATAATGACTGTGTGTACAAAGAGTTATTTGAGCAAATTATGCTTAAAAAAGTGGGTGTTGTGATGGTTGTTGTCACTTAAGGAGGTCCTATAGATCATGTTGAATGGGTCTATACATTTATAAAGTGTTCTTGTCTTCTTACTTTTCTTGGAGAAGTGTCAAATAATTGAATGGGTTGCCATAGGACCTAAAAGTGACTTAGGCCTATTTGAAAGTGGCTTATGCTTAAGTGTGACCCATGTGAGATGCCTTAAGGGTGAAGGAATGCATTTTGGATGATAATAATTTTTTTGGACGTTATAATTCATGGTGTGTGTGTGTGTGTGTGTGTGTGTGTGTGTATCATGAAACCAAATGTGTTGGTTTCAATATTTGAATGTAAGAGAGACTTGTGCAAGGTGGATGTGAGAGTTGTGAATCAAAGGATAGGTAGTGTGACTATTGGGTAAGTTAACGAGTAAAAAAGTTTTTTGATTATGTGTATGACCTATAGGTCATGTTCATATTTTTAGGATAGTGATCTTGTATTTTTAGGATATGTGAAGAGGCCTGAGTGTGTATATGAGGATAGTTTGAGTGGAGAAGAAAAGAGTTTGTGACATGCCTATGTGAGAGGTCTGTTTGAGATAGAGAAAGACTTTGTGTAGAGGCTAGAAAATAGATATCCATCATCAAGTGTTGAAGACATAATTTCTAAGGTGGAGGTGTTCAAAGGAGGGTCTAAAGGAATTGGACTTCCTTAGGGGAAGTTGTTCCTTGTGAAATAGGTGTTTCACTAAATACCTTTGGTCAGGAGGATATGATCAAGGTTTTCTAGTCTAAAGGAGTTGATAAATCTCTTGTTTGAAAGTTTTTATAGGACATTAGTCCATTTATGTTGTAATCTTGAGAGTGGGTTTTACTCTCCATGAGGGTTTCACATAGGAACTATGTGTTATGTGTTTGATCTTGTGTATGCATTGAATGAATGAGATCTCTTGTTAATGTTGCTTTATCAAATTGATATATGATGATTGGTTAATAGAGGAATACAACTGAAATTGAAATATATTGGATAATTGATTTACTCTCACCCCTCTAGTTGATTATACCTCTAACAATTGGTATCAAAGTAGGTCCTTTGAAAAAGGCTTAACATCTTGAAGGTGATCCAAGGTACAATATGAGTAGTCATCAAAGAGGTTTATCTACTAAGCAAACACCAATGTTTAATGGATTCAATTATGTATTAAGGAGTTCTATGATGAGGACATACATTATGTCTCTAGGGTTTGATTTTTGGTAATCTACTATTGATGGATATGTTCCTCTTACTATTCCTTCATTTAGTGTTGTAAACAAAAAGTTGTTTGAGAACAATTCCAAGGAAATGAATGATATCACTTGTGGTCTTTTAGAGACTGTATACACCAAGGTAATCCATTATAAATATACTAAAGAGATATTTTAAAAATGTAGATCATTTATGAAGGATATTCAAAGATCAAGCTTGCTAAGTTGTAGACTCATAAAAGGCAATTTGAAAGTCTCAACATGAATGAAGAAGATATTATGGCATCATTTTTATAGACATTTGATGAGACTATTAACATCATTAGAGGTCTTCAAGAGAACATTGAAGAAGATACTATTTTTCAAAAGGTATTAAGGTCTCTATCCCTCAAGATTGATCCAAGAGTATCTGTTATAGAATAAAGTCATGATATTACTCAATTGAAGATAGATAAATTTCATAGCACCCTTACTGCTTATGAGATAAGGAAAATTGATGATATAACACCAAATAAGGAAGAAAATTTCAAAATTAAAATGAAGAAAATGAAGAAGTTCTTAGGTAAGAAACTCAAGGAGGATGACATTCCTGATATAGATGAGGATGAACTAATTGCTTTGATTCAAGGAAATTTAGAAGAGGTTTAGGCAAATATAAATGTAAGCTACCCCTCAAATGCTTCAATTATGGTGAGATAAGACACTTTGATAATAACTGCCCTCATAAGTATAATAAGGATGATGATGAAGAGCATGATCAAGGTCATGATGATGGCAATAAATCATTTAGGTCTGATAAAATCTAAAAGGGATTTAGAAGGTTTAACAACAAGAAGAAGTACTTCAAAGACAAGAAGAGTCTATACACTAAAGAATATTAGAGCTCATCAGATGAGAGTGAAAATAGTGACTTAGAGTATGATCATGAAGATGATGGTTCTATTTAAGATGAATATCTATTCATGGTTGAGGAAGGTAGTTGCTCACATTAAAAGGGGTCTACTTGGAATGATTCAGATGATGATAAAGATGAAGCGGATTATGAGACTATATTACCAAATGCTCATGAAGAACTGAATATTGAGAATAATATCAATAAAAAGATGAAATCTAAACTCAAGGATTTTGAGGAACAATTCAATGTATTTGAGGAAATAATGGATGAAGATGCTAGGAATAAGAAGATATGGTCAAACATCTCATTTATCAATTCAAAATCCTATTTACAAGCCTCAAATCTAAAGAAGATGAATGTGCAAGGTATGTAATTAAAAATGAGTCACTAAAATCTAATTTATAGAAGGTATTTAGTAAGGTAATGTCATTTGTGATATTTGAAAGGATCTTCAGTGATTTAGATAACATTCTGAATGATAAAAAACATGCAAGTGATAACAATGGCCTTGGATATAAAGTATAATTAGAGACTACAACTCAAGAAAAGATGAAGACAAATGTGAACAAGGATAATAAGCCTTTGAAGATAAATAATCAAAGGAATGACAGTGGAAATAGATTGAAAGACAAATTAGATTAGATAACCAAATTCCATGAGGTATGCAAATTTCAATGGTTACTGTTATACTTGTAATCAATTTGGGCATAGATCTAGAGAATGTAAAATACCTATTAAAATGAGTTTGCATCAGACTATGATGTGGGTCATCAATCAAAAAGAGTTATTAAGGTTAAGTGCTTCATCTGTCTTAATGGATACTTTTCTAAGCAGTGTCTAAATAAGTAATGGTAAGCTAAGTCTTCTTCAAAAAGAGTAGTTTGTTTAAGTTGTCATGACTCTAGACACATTGATAATTTTTATTCAAACAAAGTTAAATAAGTTGATTTTCCATCAAGGAGCATGGTTTGATACAACTATTAATAGAGAGGTCACATTGTTAGATTCTATAAACAAAGGTTATTAAGTCAAAACAGATTCAATCAGGCTCCTAGAGTACAAAGAAGGAAATTTAACTCATGGAAGCCAAAGGTGGTAAGTGTGATTAATGATGAGATTGTAGGTCCAAGTAATCTATTTTTTATGGTGTAAAATGCTTCAAAAGGTAAAGAGTGCTAAGAGGTTTCATTAACTACTCATGTTGTGAATAAAGAGACCAAGCTGAAGGAGAAGACCAAGGTACTGGTTGAGGCTAGTCTTGAGATGTGTATGAATCCAAGTGAATATTTTACTATTGTTGAGTGAGATTCATGCAAATAATATCAATTATTTGTACCTAGTGATGAGTTTCTAAGCTACAAGGTTGATGCTTCAAATGAAAAGGTATGTCAAGATTCCATAGTTGCTCCATCTATTGTCAATTATATCTTAAAAGAGAAGTCGAGTGATATAGAATAAAAAATGGTTGTCTTAGTTCAGACTAAGATGAAGAAGAACAAGAGCAAGAATTAATATAACCATAAGAGAATTAATATAACATTGTTTTAGAGCATTATGGTGCAAAGCATGTCTATATCTATGCTTCGTAAAGAGACTCCTTTCAGTGGAGAATCAAATGTTGTTATGGTTTTCTTAAAATGGTCCTAGAAGACTAAAGTTAAGTGTTCTCAGTTGGAATAGGTATGTCCAGGTGGAAAATATGCTGAGGTGATGTCATGATGTTGATAACTATATATGGAGCAGTTTACAAGGTTAGATTGAAGGTTCTAGATGGAAAAGGAGGATTTGTGATTTTTTAAAATGATATTTTTTCATAAAAAGGTCTATTGACCTTAATATAGTATGTTCCAGGTGGTTTTATGATCTTAAGGTATGTTAAAGTCAATTTGGAGATTTTTATTAGCTCTCAATTTTTTAGTTTGTACTTAAGAGCTTGCAAGTCCAAGAATGGGTTATATGAATTCAAGGTTATGAATGGTGTGGAAGATAAAATATTGGTCCAAAAGTGATTAATGGTTATCTCTAGGTGTACAATAAGTTTTAGAGGTCAACGTTGACTGGAAGAGGTTGTGTTGACCGTATTTATTCTATGATTTTAGGGTTTTGGTATCTAAAAGAAAAGTGGTTTTCTTTATAATTTGAGGTCCAAAGATTTTTATTATGTTTAATGGGCTAAATGGGTGATCAAATCAAGCTTCATAGATATTTTAAGGTTTGTTGTTCTCATGTTTTTTAGGTTTTTGTCAAGTTGGAGGCCTAATTGAGTAATTTGTTTGTGAAGGAAGCATATTGAAGAGGATGAGATAGGTGTTTAAAATTGTTGTTATTAAAGGGGAATATGAGAGTGATATAGATATGAAGTTTTAGGTCTTGAAGATGTGTCTACTAAAAATTCTGGGATATGTAAGTTTCAAGTAGGGCTACAAGGAGGCTAGATAGGCCTAGTTCGAAGAAGAGTGATTTGTTATATGTTCTGTCCAAAATATTAAGGTATGTTTGTTTCAAGGTGAGTTATAAATTTGGTTTAGTGCATGTTTTCTATTTGGTGAGTGGCATGAAGTTCTATTGGTGGTCCTTGTGGTAGCTTGAGATAGAAGGCTAGTAAGCATATGTGGTGGTTCCTAATGGTGTATAGAGATTTGAAGATGCTCAAAAGATGTAATTTATCAAATTTATTAGGGGGAGTTCCTATCAGATGCTTATTGATGATTTCCATCACATTACATTGGTTTTGAGTGTTCTTTCTTCATTAGTTTCAGTGCTTGGTTGAAGAGAGTGTTGGCATGGAGCAAGAGGAAGTTATCAAGACAAGAAAAAGCATGTTAAAGGTAAGGGGGAGTTTATATCATATTTATAAGATGACCCTTTCATATTTATGGTATTTTTATGTCATCAAGATTCGTTGGTTCCCACTTTGTCATTACATCAAAGGGGGAGAAAGTTCATATTGTGAGAGTGCTTGAAGAGATAGAATGTGAGATGAATGATGTTTGTTGACATCAATGATAATTGGGGAGATTGTTGGATTATTGTCAATGATGTCATGGTGATGTCATCAAAGTGTCGATATGAGTGGATGAAGTTCTTTGATAGTCTATGTGATAATGATGAAGTGTGCAATATGCTTATCCTAGTTGGCTTGGTTGATCTTCTATTTTGGCATGGTTAGAGATGTTCAGGGATGAGTATGGAATATTGAACATGTGAAAGGGGTTATATAGGAGTTTTTATATGGTTTAATATATTATGTGCATAAGTGGAATTCATATTTTAGTTCATAGTTTTCATCTTGGAAGATGAGCCTAGTGGTAGAAAATTTGAGTAGGCAGTTTGATGACATCATAATTACTATGTGTGGATGAGTCAGGGGGAGTTAGTCATATGGTTGTGATCACATTAGTCCCTAGTTTTATGCACCTAATATCAAGTCATACATCAAAGCATAGTCAAATATATGAGGGTGAAAATTTGGCTTCTCAAACATAATTCACTAAGTTCCCATACTTAGCCAAATTTACAAAGGGTTCAAGTAGAGCCAAGTAAACATGTTGATGATGTCAAATTTCACACACATGAATGTGTCTAGAAAAAAAGATCATACGGGTTTATTAATTTTTATGCCTATTTTTATGCACTAAATTTCATATCATGTGATAAATCATGTAAAAATATATGCATGTTTAAATTTGAGATCCCAAGCATTTTGATAGTGTTTTCTCATACTTGGCCAAATTTGTAATGTGGCAAGAAGAGCTAAGTAAGGATTTTGATGGTGGTATATATCACATGTGTGGATGTTAAATATAAGGTTATTATATGGGTTTGTTTATTTTTTTGAATAGTTTATTTTCACTAAATTTTAGATCATGCACTGAATTGAAACAAAAGCTATGGGGGAGCAAAGTTGGCCTCCCAGACAAGTTCCAAACATAGTTGGCTCCGTGATAGAAGATTTTGAGAAGGAATTTTAATGGAATTATATATTTCACATAAGAATGTTTCAATATCGATTTGAAACATGGTTGGATTCTCCTATGTGATGAGATCATATGGTCCAATTTTTAGAACATGCACTTGATCGAAGCAAAAGATATAGAGGTGTAAATTTGACCTTCCAGGCATATTACAATTGGTCCCCATACTTAGTCAATTTGCATGATTTTAAAGATATAGATCTATTGAATATATAATGGTTCATAAGAGTTATTACTTATATTTCTAATGGAATGTATAGAGTCGAATGGGTCAATATGATAACTTTTTATCAAAGATAAATATCGAGCATCTTATAGAAGATCAATGGAGCATGTGTGTTCCAAGATGTCAGGATGTTCCATGATGAGGACAAGTTTATAAAGTTTAATTATGACTAGAATTAAAGACAAAAATTATTTAGAATATAAATGGTGAGTAATAATTCATAAAGATTGATCAAATGGTGCATGTTTCATATTAAATACTTGGTTGATCCATAGAGATCGATGATGCATAATGAGTCAACTTTTCAAAGGTGCATGAGATGAGGTCAAAGTGATTGAGATTTAATATTTTAACATTAGCACCTATATGTTAAAAATAAAACAAGGTAAATATTATGTGATCAATTTGAAGATGTGAGGACATGATATGTGAACATAATGTCTGAGGTTTAACTGTGATCGTTGCCATTTGAATATGCTAAGGGAAAAACTAGTGCTTAATAATTTGTCCATATCTTTCGATAGAAGATGAATTTTCTCATGAATTAAAAATTAAAGTGGTAGAGGGGTATAAGGTGCATTTGGAATATGGATTTTAATATTTTAAAGATGTATAGTTATAGTTATGAAGGTTCAATGTTGATTGTGTGTTCATGTATGGACTGTAAGTGACCCTAAAAGTGCAATTGAGCTTGTTTTGATATTTTTGATATATCTTGATAATTGTCTATTGGGGAGTGTTGTAGAATCCATAAGTATGTTATGTGTGAATTATTAAGGTTTGAAAAATTGTATTTAGTATGAATAAAGGCTTAAAAGGTTACTATGTGTTCATTCATAATGAATGTGTGTACATAGAGTTGTTTGATCAAATTGTGGTTAAGCAAGTGGGTACTATGATGGTTGTTGGCACACAAGGAGGACTTATAGATCATGTTTAATGTATATATGCATTTGGAACATTTTAGTGTGTTATTATTTTGCTCATAGAAGTGTCAAAGAGTTGAATGGGTCTCCATAGGACCTAAAAGTGACTTAGGCCTATTTGAAAGTGGATTGTTCTTAAGTGTGACCAATGTGAGAGGCCTTAAGGGTGAAGACATGTATTTTGGATGATAAGTATTTTAGTGGACTTGATAATTCATGATTTATCTATATATAGTGAAACTGAATGTGTTGGTTTCAAGATTTGAACATAAAAGAGACTTATGCAAGGTGGATGTGAGAATTGTGAAGTGAAGGATAGGTAGTGTTCCTATTGGGTAAGTTAATGAGTAGAATTTTTTTTTGAATGTGTGTATGACCTAGAGGTCATGTTCATATTATCAAGGTAGTGTTATTTTAGTTTAAGGATATGTGAAGAGGTCTGAGTGTGCATATGAGGATAGTTTGAGCGAAGAAGAAAAGAGTTTGTCACATGCCTATATGAGAGGCTTGTTTGAGATAGAGAGAGTTTGTGAAAAGGTCAGAAAATAGAGATCCATCATCAACTGTTGAAGACATCATTTCTATGGTAGAGGTGTTCAAAGGAGGGTGCCAAGGACTTGGTTTTCCTTAGGGGTAGTTTCTCCTTGTGAAACATGTGTTTCACTAAATACCTTTGGTCAGGAGGATATGAACAAGGTTTGTTGGTTTAAAGGAGTTGATTAGTCTCTTGCTTGTAATTTATTATAAGATAGTAGTTCAATTGTTTTGTATGCTTGAGAGTGGGTTTTGTTCTCTATGAGGGTTTCCCATAGGAACTATGTTATATGTTTAATATTGTGTATACATTTAATGAATGAGCTCTCTTGTTAATGTTTCTTGATAATATTTATTTTTATTTATTTATTAAAATATACTTAATAAATATATAGATCCACATGCTTTTAATTTTATTTTTCCACCCTTATACGTGGCATCTAAGGTGGCAATTTTAGGCTAATAGTAGCTTTCCGCTTGAATGAGTGAGGATTTGATGCCACGTGGGGTAGAACTAAGGGGGTTAGAAAGAAAGGGGTTAGAACAAATGGGGTTCATTTGAACCTCATTTTTTATAACCACCTTCATTCTAATCACCTAAAAATAAATAATTTCAATGGTTACTTTATTTAAATTAATTACATGCATAAAGTAAATGTTTGAAACCCTTCATTATAACCCTCTTTGTTCTAACCCCATTTTTTCTAATCCCATTCAAAAAGTACATGTGAGGGTTAAAATGAAGGGGGTTAAAATAAACCCCATTTTTTTCTAGATTTGCATGGACTTGCCCACCAAGTGGCACTCATTTGTGTGCTTTAACCCTTTATTATTCTCTTATAAACAATAATGACACTGGGCTTCAATATGTTTCCTTAGTAGGATTTGGCCTCAATTTAAACCAATATCATTGGTAGGAATTGGACACACTACATCATCAACTGGGAATTAGTTTCACCTCAACTTATACTTTGGTTATTTTGGGTATTAATTGAAGAATGTTATTCTCATCTTATGCACACAATAAAGGTATGGTCGTCATCCTCACCTTTCTTGTCATTAATCATCATATTCATCTTTGCAACCTTTTTTCATATTATGTTTCCACTAATATAATAAACTATTCTTTAAGCTATCAATTAACTAAATTTTTCTAGTTATCCTCCATCCACTTGTGATCTTCCAACTTCCACTAGAGCTTGAATCATTAAGCTAGGTCACTCTGGTAATATTATGGACCAAAAACTACTTGATGAAGCTCTCTGATAGATTTAATAGTATTTTCCATAATATTTGTCACCTCCATAAAAAAATACTGCCCTTGCTCCCCCTTTATAAAATATTTTGAAGGGGATTTGGTACTAATGAAAATGCATAGATATATTAAAAATATATCTTAAAGGTTTAGACAAATAAATTTTAATTTTATTTTGAAGAAAAATAATTTTAGATCTTTAAAATTATAATTAAGAATTAAAAAAATTTAAAAAAGATTTAATTTTTTAACATAAATTGAAAAATGTTTCTCATAATCTTCCTCATTCATATATATAAAATATTAATAATACTTTTTCCAAGCTAACAAAACTTAATTTACATTATGGAAGTAAAAATAAATATATTTTTATAAATCATAAGAGATGGAGTAAACACTTTTAAACAATTTTATAAAACAAAATTATTTTTGAAAAAAAAAAATACTACTAAAAAAAATTGAAATACCAATATAAAGCACTTTATAATTATTTAGAACACAACTTGATAATCCCAATATAAAAAAATTTAGAATGACATATAGCACAACTTAACAATGATTTGATGAAACATTATTTTCCATAATACCTTTCTTATGTATAAGAATTTTCTTCATGCTCTTCCTCCTTCCCTCCCCGTTGTCGTTGTCATCTTCTCATATTCTTTCCACCAATAATAAAATCACGTGAAAAAATATTTTCCATGGTGCTTCTCTTATGTACAACACTTTACTTCAGGTTACTCTTTTGTCTTTCCACAACCAAAAATCACATCTTTTTTATGTTAATGTTAGACACCATCTCTCACCCTATTGCTTCTCTTACTACCTTTGAAACAAATTTAAGTCCTCTTATCTCGGCAAATTTTTTATTTTTATTTTTATTTTGCGTTTAAAGTGCATACCTGCTTAAAATAGTAAAATATAATTGAATAATAAATTAAAAAATGCTTCTTAAAAAAAATGCCTCTACCTTCCTTAAAAAGGGGTCTCCTAATCTATACCTTGGCAAGCACAAAACAAAGAGATTGTTAATGCTCTTTTGTAAGTTGACTATGGGAGAGGAGCCACCACTCTTGTACCTTAACCTCAATGTTTAAATAGTATATTATATGGACATAAGCGTATATAAATATAATTTTATTATAGAAGAGGAATCGGTTCTCTTATACTTTAATTTTGATGTTTAAATAGTATATCATATAGACATAAAGACACATACATATAATATCTATTTCAATGTTTAATAAGAGAGAACTTCACATTTTCATTTAATATATTTAGGCAGAGAGAATGTTATATTTTAAATTGCTTTAAAATAAGAAATTTGAAATACATTAGAAAATAAATGTGACTTGAACATGTATATTAAGTATATTATATTTGTAACTTGCTTATGTATCATTCTTTAATTAACTACTTTACACTATTATTTAAATATAATTATGTAATCATATATAAATTATACACTTATTTCCTAATTAAATATATTCCACTATTAATTCAATTACTATCCTAAATATTAATATATATGTAAATATTCACTTTGCTCTGTAATAAATATTGATATATACATAAATATTCACTTCTCTCTCTAATTAAAGATAAATAAAGAATAACTATTAAGATTTTAACACTTTTTATTTCAATTTTTTTAAATGTATGATGCTCCTTATTAAAAAATTATACATGTACACAAGGTTCTCTCCTTTTTTTAATTTCTCTCTTCTTTTTAATTTTATCTTTCAACACTTTATTAAATACTGGTGACAACAAATTTTTTTTCAAATATTTGTTGTAAACATGTATTTTTTATATAAATTTATAAACTAAAAAATACATTGGATCATTTTACTATTTTATAGGTTTTCATAATAAAAAAAACCTATAAAAATTTATCTAAAACAAAATTCTAAGAAAATTCCTTAAACAATGGGTAGCATCAATAGGGATAACAAAATGTGTCTACCCTTTGGAAACAATCAACATTTCAATTCCCCTTCTAGTATGATGCCAATGTGAGATTGAACTATTTATTGTATTCATTATTCAAAATATTTTATAAAATAAGATTGATCCTATTTTTTAGGACTTACTATTATCTCATTCTATTTAACCCTAAACTAATTTCTATTCTACATAAGTATTGTTACAACTGAACTCAACAATCTAATAATTTGTAATTAATCATTACAAATTTATATATTATAGAAGAAACTAGCAAGATTTAATAATTCTTAACATATAGTGCAATGATTGAAAATTGAAATTTGTAATTCTTCACAATATAAGTTTATTATGCTTAAAAAATAAGATAAAGTTTTACAAAATAATTTATAAATATTTAAAATTATCCATTGAAGTTAAAATAAACAAGGGTTACGTAGTGGTTAGTACCTTTCTTCATGCCAAATGGTATATTACATTTAATTTTTATGTTTTTAAAATCAAAGGAATAGTATCAAATACATGAGAGTGAGGTGCCATGAAGATTTTGACACAAGGAAAATTTTAGTGACCTATGATAAAAAAAAACCTTAGAGGTTTTTAGGTGAATCGATTTCAAAATAGTGGTAAACTAGTATGGTAGGTGTATAATTATGCAGATAAATCATGCAGTGGAATGCAGTGAATCATGTATATACAAATGTAGACCATATTTGTACATGTGAAAGGAAAATAATAGTCTACAAGTAGGGATTCAATATCATAAGTAAATTGATGACATGTGACATATTCACATATTGTAGATGATATTTTGCATGATATAAATGACCATTGACATGATGGAGATGACTACCAAAAAAATGCAGATGGCCATTATTAAGATGTAGATGATCGTTGAAATGATTATCAAAAGCCATCTACATCTTGTTGATGGTTATCTACATCATGCTAATGGTACTCTGCATCATGTTGATGGTTGTTTGCATCATGCCAAAGGCCATCTGCATTCTACTTATGGTTTTTTGCATATTGCCAATGATCATCTGCATCATGCAGATGGTCATTGGTATGATGTAGATGGTTGTCAACATGATGTAAATGGTCATCAGTAGGATATATATGTTCATCAATAATATTTAGATGGTAATCAATAGTATGTGTCATGTAGTCTATCATAGACATGATACAAATGCTCACCTACAACATGCTGACATATGTCTGCATCATACTGATGGTCATCTACCTTTCCTTTTACTATGCCTCCCTATATGCTTACTTATAAAATAGAACCTCACACCTCATTTAGATATTTACCATAGTTTTATTTCTCTCCTACCACTCTTGCTCTCTATCCCCCTAATTCACTCTTCCTTATTTTCTAATGATCAGGTCCAACACCATAACAAGTTTACACTAATGGCTTCCCAGAGATCATCCGATGTAGCTCTTATCACATAGTCCAACTCTACAGTATATTAAAAATTAGATGTGCAGTTTAATCCTCAAACTTATCCATCAATAGTATATATACAGTGATTAGATCAAACAATGTTAGTTCAAGGGGATTATCTATATGGCTCAATATGCACAAGATATTCACTTAAAAAAATTAGGTTGGTAATCTTTGACAATGGTGAATCCATATTAAAAAAATTCTTGAACACACATTATTTATCATTTAGAATCACTCCAGAAGATATCCATAGATTCAAAGGCCTACCATACAAGCACATGGCCCTAGTCATAATGAAGGCCTCACTCACTGATTGTGTCAAAAAATACTTGGAGTTTGTCTATGCGCTGTAGGTGGATGTTATGAAGTTTTTAGTTTTATAATTCATCATTTTTACACTAATTTTAATTATATTAATGGTTAAAAATTAAGATAATAATTATTTTTTATTTACAGATCCTCAAGGTCATAGTAAAAGGGGGATTTAACTTGAAGTAGTAAAAAAATATTTTCTACTTGGCATGTTTGAACTTTTCAAAGCTAGATTAGTTTTATAGGGAAGACCCTAAGACATTCCATTCTGGTATCTTGTGTACATACTGTGTACTCTCAGTGGTCAATAATATGATTTTTGTTTGTTCATTTCAAATATACTTAAGGATGATTTGAATTATGCTATTCATTTTTTGAATTGCACAATAAAACTGTTCTAACCTATCTTCATCACCAAATGGCTATCATCACACTCTCCCTTAAGGCCCAAGAGTAACGTTTGCATTGCACTATTAATATTTTCAAATAATTATATAAATAATGTATCATGATTTTTTTAATATATAAACTATTCTAGTTATCTATTACAAAATAAATAAGCTCAAATAATTGTGAGAATAAATACACCAATTAAGGGTCGACAACCTCATGAAGCTATGGTATAAATATACATTGATGGTGATACATAATCATCTCTACAGGTGTAACCATTTTAACTAAAAAACTGCATGTATAATTTGATTGCCCCTCAGCATATTGGTCAATTGTCCTCTCATGTTGTTGGTATAACTTCATACACATTCTCATCATTAATTTCATTAAGAAAAGTTATAAGGTTATCATTGAAATATTTTAATCCACTTACATATATAGAAACACATTCTATAATAAAAACACCATGGGGCATAACTACTCTAATGTAGTTGCAATAACAAGATCAATGCGTGCAAATTAAAACTAAGTTCTTATTTCTGGTATATGCTAAATATTATATTTAATTTGTCAATTTTGTGATTTTAGGTCCTATTTGTACATCACCACCCTTATTAAAGAGAAATTTCTAACCACCACCACCACTCAGACTATAAATATAGGAAAAGTAAAATGTTTAGTTTTTTTGACACATAGTGATAGCACATTGCATTTAGGGACATCTAATTCTCCAAACTTTTTAATCAGTGGTCTCCCAAGTGCAAAAAGAACCTCATATCTTAAAAATATTGATTTTGATGGAGATTTTTTTGGGTATTGTTAATGGCACCCCCATGTCATTTTGTAATCCTCATGATATGATATAGGGTCATCATCTGGCAAAACATTTACAAAAACCCTCTACACCAATAACTCCACTTAGTGCATACACTCTTATCGAGGATATTCCACAAATTGATGACCAGTGTACTTTTTTTTAATTCGTAATTTATTGGTAAATAATAATATGGCCTTTTTTAAAGATCATTTTATCACTAACCTTGAATATTTAAAAATATTGGAGTATCAGGCAAAATTTTTGATTCAAGAAATCAGTGTTTGATTTCATAACCACAACCAACATAATCAATTGTATTCAATGGTTGAACATTGGCCTATAAAAATTGATGTTTTATTTATACAGGTAGCTTTTGGAGGTATTATAATGAGTAATAGCTTTAATGATAATGTTGTAGATATAATGCTAAATAGGCTTGAGAATTTAAATGTAGAAGCCCAAGTATATTACAACACATGGGAAAAATACAAAAGCCTTGTATAAATTGCATAAGTAGAGAAAGAAAAATCTAGGGTAAGTTTCTCTTTATTATTTATTGAATTTAACATTTATTTTATAATTTTTAACTGATGAATATTATTTAATCATTTGTAGTTAAAATATACAAATTTAAAGAATCAAGTAGTTGTCCTTGACATGCATTTGAAGAGTGCACCTAAAAGCAAATCTATGGCCATTTATTTCAAGGAAAAACTTGTTTTACTAAATAAGCAAAATAATTAATTAAACAATATAATAAGGGAAAATGGCTTGGACCCTAAAGTCTTGTTTAAACAAAAATATGAAGTGAACCTATCATTGTTTTTAGTAGGTGATGCTATTGTAGATGAATGGGCAAGTCTTGCTAATATCAATAGTACATAAAAAGATCTTAAATATTCATGGATCCTCACAGACAACACTATTACTAGACAAGTGGAAGGTCAGTCTAGTCAAGAATCATAGATAAACACCCAAGAGTTTGATAATCAATGAGATTTCCACTTGGCAGTTGGTATTTTATATATGTTTTGTAAACATTGTAACTGAGAATTCGGCTTGGGAGTTGAGCTTAAATAATAGCCATTGTAATTTATCTTATTTATCATATTAAAAATATATATTTTTATTTTGGATTTGTTACTCTTAATGTTTATTTGAATGGGTGTACAAGGTCTTTATTTCTTGAATTAATAAAATGTCTTAAGACTTTGGAATAATGGTAAGTGATGATGTAATGATGTATACTAAATCATTGCAATGTTATTTTTTTGTAATGTAATGATGTTACAATTGTACGCTATTATTTCCCAACCATGATTACTTTTTCATACTTTTTAGTTGAGAATGTGAGTTTATAGAACATAAACTTGTACTACCATTTATTTTGATTTAAAAATGTAAATTAGGTTTAAAAGGTATAAAAATTTGAAAGATCAAAATGCTAAATATGTAATATTTTTAGAACTCAAAATGTAAATAATGATATACCATCTATATTAAAATCAACTAAATGATCCATAAATAAATTAATTGAGCATAAAAATTAATATTCAATACAATATTACTTGCAAAGTAATAGATTTATGAATTAAAAAGAGGAAATATTATTCAATAAAAAAAAATGAATTTATCACATATGATTGAATTTAATTTAAGCATATTTTAAATACATACAAATTAAAACTCAGGTAGCTAAAACAATCTGTTTACCAACCATGATTCATTGTTAACATTTGTATCTACTGTCTCAATAGACTTTTTAATATATTGTTTGGTAACTATATTAGTGACTCCTTTTATTTTAGTGAGAAAATTCCAAATTGAAATTGCTCTTTCATATGGAAAATCATATACTGTATAATGTGAAACATATAACCTCAAACATGTATCAAGATTTTTATCCAATCTATTTTGAAGTTTTGATTTAACAAAAGATAATGCACTAAATATGATTTCATCTTCCATGGTTCCCAAAATATTTTTTTGGCATAATTAATGTAATAAAAAATAATTGCTAATTGTTTCTTGTAAAATAATGCTAGGATGTAGTTTCATCCATAGCCTTATAATAGTCCCTATTTTTGTTGGTTTCATTAACAACCGATATTTTTCACTCATTATAATTCCAAAATGCATTGGTTATTTTTTAAGAAATCTCTTTTAAAATAACCTCAACTTCAACTATATTAATTTATGTAGACTTACTGAAATGATTAATGAGAGTACCCATGCATTTGATAAATACATTTCTTATTACTTATTCACTCTCTGCAATGTTCTAAAATATAAGATTCACCACTCCCATGGTTTCAAGCAAATGATCTCTTTGAAAATGATCTCAAATTTCAAAATATAAGTTTTTTGAAATATTTCACATTTTTATTCCTATCTCATATATGAAATTATCATATAAAACCCATGTTTTAGGTACTTTTTAAATATCTACTCCAACCACATTAGTTCATATTTAAAAAGTGTGTAGTGGTATCTCCCTTCCATTAATGATAATACAAATATGATCATGAATATTGAATTTCAAATAGTTTCTAGGGTCCTTAACATTTGTTAAAATATTCCAACTGTCAAATATTGGACCCTTAAAACTTTCATTTGAGCAATATAACATATCAAGAGATTGACAAATCTATTTCCTCAACCATATAAAGTCAACAATATATATGAATCTTTCTTGTGCATTTTTACTCAAATAATGCATTTATTTCAACATGAGAAGAATACCACACAATGTTAGTAGATTGTTGAGATCTATCAAATGGTACAATAAATATTTCTCCTTGTCAAGCTCCATTTTATATTTAAACATAAAACCTACCAATGATTGATACTATTCAAATATTCTACATGCAGTATCATACATGGAAACCATCTTATATCAAAATATTTTAATAGTTTTTTTTACCAACAGTCACTCTAATTACAAATTTTTGAAACTCTAAAAACCTTTTTGGACCACTTGACATGTACACATGTAAGTCATGGATAGGCTCTTTTACTTTTGAGACATTTTGAAATGTGTTCACAATTTTGTAAGTAAGATTCATTCTTAGTGTCATGCTATGGATTTGAGTCATATATGGGGAAACTATTATTTTTCAGTGAACACACAAACCAATTTTGTTCCCTTTCATTAGTAACATAACATTCACACTAACACACACTAACTTGGTATCTATATCATAATAATTCATCTCAACAATATCTATCAAATTATAAATAACCAATTTGTAAAGGTTCAACATTAAAATTTTATGTCATTTTATTTATTATTAATATGTGGGGTTATATTGAATGGTTCTCATATGTATAAACATGTATACAAGCCCATGATGTGTTGTCAATTACAGTTACCTCATCAATGGATAGTGAGATAAAATATGTTGCTTTTAATTTTTCTTTCAAATCCTCATTTTCAATCATCACGAGGCATTTTTTCATCTCCCAAGCACTGTTATCTAACTAATGTGATTTTGGAATGTTATGCAATCAAAAATGCTAAAATAAAATCTTATAATTTGAAAAATTAGAGATTGGTCTGCCTCTTTTTAGAATGTGATATAAAGTGGAAAAGTATATATTTTTGCCAATAACATTAGACTAAGAATCATTTATAAATTGAGATATAATTTTTCCTTCTTTATCAATAAGGTGTCATTGATGTTTCTAATGAATTTCATACTCTATTACATAACAGTGATGAATACAATCTTTTGCATTTTTCTATCTTTGTCTTTTACTGAATCATATATTTTACCATAATATTCCTCAATTGTGTCCAACTTGAGTGACATTTTGTGATATTTTCCATGTTTAGAATTACATATTATACATTTGCATTATGTTGGCGTGTCAGTACTATTTTCTGGCTATACAAGTTTAATGAATGAATATTTTGCTATCTAGTCAAACTTATATGACCTTCCAATTATTCATGTACTTCTCTTATTTTGCATGAATTTTTAGTGATTTTTTAACAGAATATTGTGTTGGCTGAGCAAAAATCTCATCTTTCATTAAGTAATCATCATCAACATCAGTAATGCCATTCACTTTTTTTTCCTTAAATTTAGTAGGGGCATTTTAAATTCATACCCTAACATGTATTCTAATGGACTCATATCTTTACAAGGGTTATTAGTGGGTTCTAAATGGAAAATGGTTGTAGACATTATGATTATTATTGAACATTGTTCATTATTAAGAAGTATGAATAATTAAAAATACAATAAATTATATAATATTTAGTACCTACATTTGGCATTTCATACTTAG
This sequence comes from Torreya grandis, assembly GCA_037957365.1. Taxonomy (NCBI): domain Eukaryota; kingdom Viridiplantae; phylum Streptophyta; class Pinopsida; order Cupressales; family Taxaceae; genus Torreya; species Torreya grandis. Next base: position 586,990 of record JARHVA010003348.1, on the reverse strand, counting down.
GGATGTCTTCCAATGGAGGCATATCTTTGATACTATTATCATTGGGTTATAAATGAAAAATTATTGTAGACCAATTAATTATTAATAAATGTTAATACAAAAATGTAAATAAATAAAAATAACAAATCATAAAATATTTAGTACCTCATTTTGGCATTTCATACAAAGGCACATCTTCTAGTGGTGGCATATATTCAAAAGAGTTATCAATGGGTTTTTCATGTGAAATGGTTGGATAAATTATAATTATTAATGAATCAATATGAAATTTCAAATAAATAATAATAGTGTAAATCATTTAATATTTACTACCTTTATTTGGTATTTCATACCCATTTACATCTTCCTATAGAGGTATATCTTCAAAAGAGTTATCAATGGGTTCTACATGTAAAATGGTTGTACATATTGTCATTAATATTGAATCAATATGAAAGTTAAAATAAATACTAATACTATAAATCATTTAATATTTAGTACCTTTGTTTGGCATTTCATACCTAGGTATGTCTTCTAGAGGAAGCATATCTTCAAAAGAGTTATCAATGGGTTTTGCATGCAAAATGGTCATAGAGTTTATAGTTATTATTGAACCTTAATAATCAAGTGAATAAATTAGAAATAATGGTTAAATATATTGTTAGTACTTTTTTTGGTGTCTGGCTAAAATAAGATAATATGTTATTTTATTTTTTAAATTTCCCAAATGCCTTAACATTATCAATAAAAGCCATCAAATCAACCTTGTTGATGCCTGATAGCACAATGCCAATGAAATCAAGGTCCCAATGAATGGAAATAGTATATTGATACCTAATATTAGAATGATGATGTCTAATACCAAAACACTGACACTTGAGAGTAAAATGTTGATGCCTAATAGTAAGGTGTTGAGGCTTCATAGTATTATGCCAACACCTGACAGTAGAATGCTGATGTATGATAGAATTTTTTTGATACTTGACATTAAAATTCAAACCCTTAAAAACACAATGTTGATGCCAAGTGTCAATTCCAAATAGTAGTATGTTGATGCCTGATAGAAAAATGCCAACACATAATAGTAAAATTTAGAAGCTTGACAACACAATGCCGATGTGTGATATCAAGGTGACAACACTTGACATAAGTATATTGATGCCTGATAGTAAAATGCTGATGCATGATAATAAAATGATGAAACTTGATATTAAAATTTAGATGATTGATAATGAAATGCCAACATTTGATAACAAATGCATATGCTTAATAGTAGATACTGACACTTGATAGAAGATACTGATGTGAATACCATCTGGTCATAAAACTTGATTATAGTTAAGATTGAAATTTAAAAGGAGTGTTTAATATATTATATATAGTGGTGATTGCACCCAGATTAGCTTTTGAGTAACTAGTGAAATATATTAATAAGAAGAAAATTATTTTAAAAGGTAGGCAAGCTAACCATTAAAATTACCACTTGAAAATTTAGGCCATTTTGTATTGTTAGCTTCCCCATCAAATTTCCAAATTTCAACCTTGAAAAATTGATTATTCATCAATTAATGAAGATTCACCACTAAAAAACCTACTTTAGCACAACAATAGCGAACATAATTTCAAAAACACTTAAAATAGTTACTACCATACTAAGTAGGAGGTATAATAATTTTTTTTAGAATAGATATTAATTCTAAATAAAACATGGTAGTTTAAAAAGAGAGGAAATTCCCACGTAGATGTTATGAATTAAAATAAAAAAATATTTTATAATGGTTAAAAATTAATTTAGAGGGAAATGAATGTAGGATATAGGAATGGGAAGAGAAACAAACAAAAGGATATTTAGTTTTCACCAAGATGGTCTAACATCATATATACATATCACATAAATTGAAATGTTTGAAAGTATATTTTAAAATGAAATAATAGTGAAATCACACATAGAACTGGAAGCCTAAAGGAAATACATGCAAATAAATATTGGGTAAATTTTATTTTTGTAAAAATATATGCATTTGGATGTGTCTATGTATTATAAAAAACTAACAAGGATGATGAATAATATATAATGTTATATTTCATGTTTTGAGACATGGATGCTTAATAAATATTCCACTTATTGTTGGCAGAGTGATAGTGAACATGATTATTTACTTGTTGGTCATAGGTTTGATGCATAGTCTGGTTCTTGATAAATTTTTGTATAAAAAAACAATATATTACCTTTTCCACAATCACAAAAAATGTTTCCCTTTGAAAAATTATTATGCCTTGATGACTTGGCACAATTATAGCAATCAACAAATCAATAAAATGTAACATTTTCAACTTTTCTTATGGTTTTAGGTAGTTTCTTACCGTGTATGGTGAAAGTTGTACACAAAATGAAAGAATATAGGATTTGATGGAATTATACTAGATATTTGTACTTTTTTGATGACCATAAAGGCAATAATTTTTCTTAAAGTCCCTAACATTCTATTTACATATTCAACTCTTTTAATGGCCAAGTAGATCACAGATTGATCCTTGAGAGAGACAAATAGTGAAGTAAAATTGGACCAAATTTTACAATCACTTACAACCTACAGTGTCTTCACCATCTTGAGTTTGAAACCCTAGACCTATATTTTAACCCAATGTCAAGGCTTTTGGCCAAGGATGTGAATGGGATAGCATTGGCCTTGACATTTATGCTCAATCTGGAAACATCTTATCTTAAGACATTGCAACATATTCACAAATTTATTTTAGACAATGGTGTGGTGACCTTTAATAAGGTTCATGAGTAGCCCATGTCTTAGTACTTTACACATAATAGCCAGATGGGGGAAACATTTTACTCTACCATGTGTAATCTATCAATGATTTTGATGAACTCTATGTTGAAGAGCTACGATGGGTTTAAGGATGTGAAATTTATGGTAGATGTTGGAGGAAAAACATGGTTGAATTTGATAATGATAAAGGTTATTTATCTGCACATATTTGTAATTAATTTTGATATGCCTTTTGTAAAACTATATTAATATTAATAGAATATTCTCAAATAACCCTTAGAGAACATTGCAAAATTAATATGAAAACCTTTTGAAAGAACTTTGTTATTTATAATATGATGAAATTTGATTGGTTAGAGAAAACATGTTATTTGCCCAAATAAAACATATAATAACCTACCCTGATAGATACTAATAACTATCGAAAATGAAATAAACCCAAAGAATTAGAGACTGAGACAATAATGAAATTTAGATATTGAGAAATAAATTTAAAAAAAAACTACTTTTAAAATTAAGTCTCTTACAAATGAAATACACTAGCTGCAAGATTACATCACATTGAAACATACAAAGCCAATATTAGAGCATATAAATATCTCAATATAATAATTAAAACTCATTTGGGATGTCTGTTTGGGATGTCTATTAACAAATACTTGGCAAGTTTTTAAAAAATGTGATTCTAATTTTATTTTTCAACTAAGCATATTGTTGGAAAGATTGGATTTAATGTCGTGTTTTTAAAGATTTTTTATTGACTCACTCAATTTGATGTGACATAAAATTTACAATATCAGATAGATCACTGGATAACTAATGACTTTTTTATGCATCTAAGAGGGACAATTCTTTTTTAGGATGGTATTTTTTAATTTTTTTTAGACTTTTAACAAAAATGTATTTAAAAATAACAAAAATGGAAGAAATAATAAATCTGAAAATAGAGAAAGAATGAAAATAAATGGGAAATAAAATGGGAAACCTCTAATGAAATAAACATAAAACACTGCCTAGATAGCCTAGTTTAAATGGAATGGATTGGACAATTCAACAATGCAAACTTGCATATTTAGAAAGGTGATAAAGACATAATTCAAAAAATTGAATAAAGTACATCACCAGAGGGGTTTGAAAACACAAATTTTTATAAAACACCTTAGTATATTTTGGCTAGAAATGAACACAAGATGTCACTTTTCTCTTTTCAAACAAGGTTTTGTTTGACATCAAATAGTCTTGGCTTGGAATATTTCCTTAACATGTGAATGAAAACATGAAGTAACAAGATGGTAAGAGAAAAGATTCTCTAGAAGCCCACAATCTTCATTCAAGTTGAGTTATGTGTGTATGGCACAAAGTCCATCATCAAGTGTTCAAACACAAATTTTGAGAAAAAGCAAAAATTAACACATAACTAAAATAATATGAAAATATAAAATATTTATTCATACGTGAGAAAAAAATAACTTTTGTTCATAGAAGAAAAAGTCCCATAAAGAAACAATAAAAAACACACATTTTGGTACAATTCATTCACAATTTTTTCAATATAACTTATTATACACAAAATTACAACATATTCTCTCTAAGCACTAGGAGAAGACAAAATTATGGACCTATTTCCTTTACATTATTTGATCTTATAATATGACTTGTACAAGTAATTACATAACTATGTTTTTCTCATACATAGTCTATACTTAACCATAACCAACTTAAGTGGATAATTTTTATAACTTTACAACCTGCATATTATAATATTTAATTAATTCACATTGAATTAATTCTCCAAAATTTATAATATTAAATAAATCAAGTTAATTTAAAAAATTTATATGACCCATATGTATAAAATAATTTAATGTTAAGTTTCAATCCATAGGATTTAACCACATTATCACTTTCAAGAAAAATATTCATTTTTACCACCATTTCCATTTTGTGAGGAGCTTATCTTTTGAGGAAAATTGACCAAACATTTCCTTTCTAAGTGGATTTACAAAATTAATGCAACAACGAAAGAAAAGGATTGACCAAAAATGCTATAACAAGAAGAGGCCAATGTTGCTTCTATACCACACTGCCAAACCCATTTTCTCAAATGTCTAGAGGAGAGACCCTATATAAATTCAGTATTGGTTCCAATAATGGACCAAGATGCTCCAAATTTAATTAATTTTCATCAAGTGCCTCATAGTATTTATGACCAAAATTTATGTAATGAGGATTACCCATGCTTACACAGGTGATTATCCATGTTTTCCCATTCCCCTGCAATTCACTTTTGACAACCATTCCATCCTTCCTACCTAGAAGAATCATTGGTAAATATAAAACACTTAGGACTGGTTGACCCATACAAAGTATTAGTTTTCCAATTGATTAAAACTCAGGGCAAATTAGATCAACTCATGTATATATACCCTATCTTTGAGGTACATCTAAACTCTCAAGTTCTATTAGAAAGTGAATCATGTAATGAATTCCATTCCCACACATCTTACTTGATTGGTGTTGTCGATAATATTAGGAACTAACACTCTAACATGAATAGTGTCATCAGTTGCATTGCTTAAATTGGGTCTATTTGGAACTAACAATGTTCTTAGAAAATATTATTCTACTAAGTTGGTGAAAATAGGTCCATGGGGAGATGGTATTATGCCTTGATGTATTGTATTTATTCAACATTTTAAAACACTCCATTTTCACACTGAATCAGTCATGTATGCTTCTTTAAAATGGTATATATATGTTCTGGCATATTACCTAATAGCTCTTCAACATCCTTGCTAATCTTTATTTTCTCAATAAATGACATTGTGTGCTTGTATGGCTCAGTGTCAGGTTTATATTCAAATATAACATTTGAAACATAGACATTGTTTACATTAGAAGATGCCTTCAATTTATATTAGGTTTCTTCTATCTTCTGTTACATGCTCATTTTTTGATTGGAATGAGCCGCAAAAACTAATTTATTTTTCTATAAACTTATTCTCCATCCAAATTTGTCTCAATAGCATTCAATTTTATCTCAAAGAGAATTTTACCTTTTATTTAATCAAATCCTTCCAAAAGATCTCACTTAACACCTGAAATCCAATTTTTAGGATTTTACTTTTCAGATGGAGGAATGGGGATTCTCTTTTCTTTTACAACAGCTTGAATATCACCTTATCTTCCTAAACAAATATCTTCGTCGTATGATTCTGAGGTTAGAACTACACAAAGTCTAATGCATTCTTTACCAAGGTTACTTTATGTGTATCTAACTTCTAGCTTTGAAATGCAACCATCACTTACAGTTGGAACACTGTCTGAAGAAGCAAGATAAATTTATTTTCTTTCAATTTTTTTGGTAGATTTTGTTTAACCCAATGCAAATTCAAACCTCTTTCTCAACCCCATTATTTAACTCCAAGAGATGTGAGAGATTTAAAATACATTTACAGGGATACCAAATGCATTTGTTTTGAGAATCACTAAGATTATTTACCTTTGTCATTATTATCTGTAACATCAAGCCCATTGGGAATAGAAGCTGCTATAGGAATAGTATTACACTTCTATATTTTGAACAATGATTTTATACTGCATATCCAAATTGAGACTTCATTATTGCTCATATATAGTTTGCATACTCAGCATATGGTTTATCATCATGAACACTCCTTGAGAGGTTTCATTGCAATGTAAAATCAATCATGAAGAAATGAAGTACAAAATCTCATATTCTATTAGATATATGACTATTTGTGACCTTGAGGTTACATACATAAGTTGATGGTATACACTTATTCTATGTTGCTATACATGGATGGCCTAATCTTTTGAGATCCTTCAAAAAGATACATCTACAATATTCATGACCTAGGTCTTTGAGATAATTCTTAAATTTCACTTAGATGTGAGAATATCCAATAAACATTGTACAAAATAATCACTGCATCCTTAGACACCAAACATAGTTGATGCTGATCTCGAATACTATGAGTGTTATATCGAGTAATCACCAAACATTGTTTCTTAAATTTGCATCATGAAGAAATTCCTAGTAGTATTTTATATAAATGAAATATTAAAATATTTTTTCCAAACCTTGTCCATTAGGTTATTGAGTCATGATCCTTATCCTAAATATTTTAATAATTCTAATCTTTCATACACATCTAATTACCTACTAGAAGGATCATTGAGTGTGTTATCCTAAAATATAAAATTTCAAAAAAAACTAGGCTTTGACTATGTGATAATATTTCTTATAAATATGTAGGAGAAGCCTAGATTATTTGGTCACCAATGCCTTTACTAATCTTTGGATCCCTAAAAATAATGTATGGAATGCATTTACATGTTTATATCCAATGAAATAATAGTTCACCTATCACAGTCATATGAAAAATAAAACATGCTAACAAGCTAGAAAAATTGCTTCATAATTTCCTTCATACCTTGATCCAACCAATGGAAAACTAGTTCACATATCTCAATCGCATGAGAAATGAAAACACATTGTGGGGCATGATCACTTGCTTTGACTATTCTGCATTTTTTTCTTGTGAGGATACACATGAGAATAATTTACTATCAATCTTAACATCTGAGGAACTATTGGGTCATTTATGATCCAAATAATGTTTTGTTTACTTTATTTAGTTGTTAGTTTTGTAGTGATTTTGTTTTTTTGAGTTAGTTACAACCCATTAGTTGGTTTTTACAACCAACCGTTATAATTCTATACAATCTTATAATAAACATGTAAATAATAAGTTTTATACTAAATACATTCTAAATTATATTCCTCTAATTGTTTATATTCCTATAGTGGTATCATAGCTAAAGGATTGAAGACACATAAGAGAGTGACAAGTTTCTACATCAGCTTATGATTTGTGTGAAATCTTGTGATGTGATAGCCACGTTGAATAAATTTCTTCCAACCACAATATATAGACTTGGATGCAATGTGTGAAAAGGTATTTTGAAATAATCCATGTTTGAATGTACCTTTTTATGAAGTGAAGATTGAAAATTGGTGAATTGAAGGTCACAAATAAGCTATAACTAACCAAAAAATTTGTTTGAAGACTTTTTTTCTTTTTCCTTTAAATAAATTGATGCATAGCCTAAAATTTTAGTAGATAACATAGAAGTTAATGTGTGACTTATAGATATACCAAAATAAAATAATGCCAAGATATGAAAAGAAGATCACATATAACATAACAGGCCTGAAGAGAGACAAGGATGAAGATGCCTTCTTTGTGAACTATACCAAGGGTGACATGATTTTTTATTTTATTTTGGTTAGTCCACATTAGACCTGGTATGACAATACCTATGGAGTAATGTAACCACAAAGTGAAAAAGTGAAATTACAACAATAAATAAGGTTCTTTTGATTTGTTTTTCTAAGATTTATTTTATTTACCTGTGGGCTCCAGATATAAGTCAAAGCATTTGATTTTTGGTTAAAGTAAAACAAAGCTCATAATTTTGTACATGAAAGTGAAGTTTTAGGGAAATAATTTAATGTAGATGCATATATTTTTTAATTAACCATCTTGAAAGGCATAGATATAAAAATAATTTTGAAATGATAATGTCAAATTTGTCAATGGCAAGGTGGTTATTTAAATTTGATTAAGTCATTTGATCAAATGAAAGGTCAAGATTTCCAAAAAATTTGGATACATTTATTTTGGTCAAAACTTCCTTTTTTTACCTTGTTTGATTTTGGTTGAAGAATAATAATAGAACAATTTGTGAAGGAATTATAAGGGGTGAAAACCTTAATTTTCTATAAGGGTATGATAAGATAATTTTCTTTTGTGACCTGTGCTTAGACAAGTCCCTAGAACATTTCTATTGTATTTTGAATCCACTTATGAGGGTCAAGACAAAGCCCAAAGTATAATTCATTTTTTCTCTATATTTCTTTGAGATCATGGCTGAAATTATAATCTTGATATTTGAAAATGACTGATTAAAACCTAAAAACTATAAGAAATGGATCTTACACTTGGAACATGCTCATTTTTAATGATTTATGGGAAATAACTAAGAAATAAACCACACCACCCACTTAACCCACAAAACTAATTGAATATTAAAAGCATGATAAACATGTAATTGCACTACTAAAATCATCCTAAATTGTTTAGATGATTATTCATATTGAAGCTGCTAAATCTAAAGCGTGGAAATGATGTAAATTTTTAAAATAATTATATGAAAAACATCATGTATACAATAAAATTGATATTCTTATGAAAATTTTAAACAATAAATTGGTAGATGATGAATATGTTTCTAAATATATCTCATGGATGAAAATATTGAAAAAAGAATATTGTGTGATAGGTGGAAAGATTGATGATGACATGCTCATTTATATCATACTAAATGAACTTGTTTCTTCATACACAAAATTTATTAAAATGTTTCAACTTAGTGATAATCTCAATCATGTAACACTTGACTCTATTTGTGAGGTAATGACTCAACATGAGTGATGGATTAAAAATAAGAAGTGTAAGCCTACTGAAGAGGTTCACTATAGAAAGGTTATGCCATAACACATAGATAATCATTGTGTATAGAGGTAGTTTTAGAAGCACTCTTTGAGCCACTCTCCACACCATTCTAGATAGTCTCCGTAGTGTTTTCAATGATACTCTCTAGGATCTTCAAAATGCAAACATCACCATAGGTAGTCATCTCACTTTGATGGTTATTCCATTGATTCATCTTATTCTAGATATCATATTCATAGGAAAGAGCCAAGATGTTTCAAATATGGTGGTATTGGATATCTTGTAGATGTATGTCATTATCAACAATGTTGCTCTCCACATAGAAAGAAAGATGAAGTAAATTATGTGTATCATCCTAGTGGGATATCTTATGGTTACTCCATCATAGTGCAGGATATTATAACACTTTATTTGGTCAGGAGGCATCATATATGGATGAGGTGTATGGTATTAATGGCCATGTCAACCTATTTTGAGTGATCAGGGATTCACTCCTCTTATGCAAGCTATTAGGCTTAAGACTAGGGTCTGTTGTAGTAATATGTTTTAGCATGAGTTATTAATTTCTTCTAGTTTTGGCTTTATATACTTGATATTCATGACATGGATTAAACATGATTATTTTGTTTTATTTTTCTTGATGCATGAATTCTCACCTCTCTCCTAATAGGGTGAAGATATAGCATTGGTTAGCACTCAGTTAGTCATTAGTGATAGTAAGAGTTGATGGGGGTTACTATCACTAGTAATGTTGAAAAAAGATCTTCAATATTTTTTGGACATCAAGGATATATGCCATACACAATACATGTTGGTCATATTGATGAGATTTTATATGGTACCTTATGTGAGTCTATGTAGTTAGAAAAGCCTTGATTGTGTTTTACTATAGTATAGTATAATTATCACAGGGGATAAGAAGGCCTTGACCATGTTCATCGATGTTTTAACCCCTTGTTAACTAGTTATTTTAACCTAATCTTACCTATCCCATTTGGTCATGGTTCTAGTTCATTTATACTTTAGGCACACTCTGTGGTTAATGATACATTTAGATCTAGTGGTTATTTTAGAATCAAACATTTGAATGGTAGTATATGAAAGTAGTATGACAATGGTCCTAGCAATTGAATCCTTCATTTATTGTTATGTTCACTACTCATTCTCCTAATTATAATCGCCTATGGGTAAATTAGTATTAGTTACTCTTTGTCATTATTTCCTAATTATAACCATCTTTGGGGGAAATTAGGAATAACCCCTTTACCATGCATTACTACATCATCTTTTCATCACTATTTTCATTTACCTTGTCATTTTCCTGTACTTAAACTTAATGGTACTTGGTTAGGCACCTTTTGTATAGGTAAAAATATAGTGGATTGAAGTCCATTTAGACTATGTAGGTAGTGCTTAGTGTTTTATGAGGTCATCTCAACCACCATTATTTGAAAACTTATACCATTTTATGAGAAACCTAAAACATGCCCTTGCTATTTTGTGAGTTGGACCATTCTATATCTAGTAATTCTCAATTGAGTTGAGATGTCTATAAAATTTCAAAAACATTTGAATTAGTTTTTAAACCCCTAAATATTTTCAAAAGACCTAGGGAAATCTTAAAAAACACAAAATCATGAAAATTGGATTAGAATTTCCATGAGAAATATAAAACCATAAAAGTTTTTTGGGATGGACTCTCTTATCTAGCCAAATTCATTTTTAGGCTACTTGGCCTTTTTCATCCCATTTTTAAGAGAAACACATTAGCCTAAGGTATACATAGACTATGTAGGCAACACTTGGATACATGGGATATCTTGGGTTAACTTGACCACTACTACCATGACCATTTTATTTATGACCACTTCTTTACCTCAAGGATTCTAGGACTCCTAGAAATTTCACAAGTAATTACCTATCCTTTAGTTTCTATATTCTTATTATGATATTACACTTTTACCATTTTACATGAAACCTTTTCAATCACTCTTATCATTTTATGAGCAATATTTTCTAATTCTCTCTTCATATTATGAGTAACCTTTTCCAACACTATCACCATTTTTTGAGAAACCTTTTCCAATGCTATCACCATTTTGTGAGTAACTTATACTAACACTCTCATCATTTTGTAATCTCATTCTCATTCTAAACCATAGATGTAGTAAATACTATAAATTACTAATTCGATTCATTAGTGGATAGTCATCTCTTGTATTTTAGTGTGGTTTTAGCCTAACCCATGCTCTCATGCTTGTATGACTTATTTATGTTGACATTTTATGACTATGAATGCCATCCCCCTCTATTCCTACATACTCATCATTTTACGAAACCATTCCTATTTTCTTTGACAAGTCAATCATGTTTTCTAGTCATCAATTTTCTTTTATCCCATATCTTGGGAGAATTGCTTTTGGCCTGAAGTTCACATTGAATCTAATGTCTATAGGACTACATAAGTAGTGTCCACTTGTCTAGTGTATCTGGATTCATCTCGACTACCCCTTCATTTTATTATATTCCTCCTATTTTGTTTGTGCCATTGTTTCCTATAGCCTAAAGGCAATATTTGCCATCTTGTTTACATCATTATTCCCTATAACCTAGGGGATATTAGGTTTATGATCTAAATTTAGTTAGTTTTCTTAGTTTATTTATTATCTTAGATTAATTAATTTTTTATTATTTAGGTTAGTTGAAACCCATAAGATAGTTATAACTTCCCATGAAATATTTATATGCGTTCACTATCATTGTAAAATTATCTATAAATAATACAATATTAATTTTATGTGTAAACCTATTCACAATGTAATTTCTTTACTATTATTTCTCTCCCATCCCTAGGACTTCAGTGCTATCAAAGCATAGGATTAACAGAGGAAAGAGAGAATTATTTTTATGTGCTTCAATTTAAACCTATATAATGTTGTGCATTTTTAGATAATTATTATTATGTGCTTTAGTTTGAAGTGGCATAGATGTAGGGTAAATAGGCTTTAGATTCAAATTTATGTGGTTGTATTTTTGCATGCTCCAAAATAATGAATGTGACATATCTAGTTGAGTAGACTTATAGTGATCTCTATGTATCCATTTCCAATGTTGTCAAGTCTCATTCTCATTTAATGCTATTCAGTTTGATCCATATTGATTGAAGACTATGTTTGATCCCACATTAAAAACTTTGTACATGGTAGACTAATATGACTAGGATTAGAAATAAAGTCTAATTTCATATAGTAGCATGATTTTATTCTTGTTTATATTGAATCTGAAAGCAACAAAAATTGTTAAGATCTGAATTGATATGATTTGGGTGAGGAGATAACAATTTAGATATACTAGTAAAAAGGCATACTGATACAGGGCTTGTTAGATGCAATCAAAAAACCCAAAATCAAGCAAAGGAATATTGTTTTCTATATTTTTGAAGTAATTGATTTTTAAAAACTAAACATTATAGGCCCCATCAATGAAAGAAGGTTAAATAAGGTGAAGTTAAAATTTTAAATCAATTCACATTTGTGTTTTTACATGCAAAGTGGTAAAATATTCCTATAATTCTTTTTACCACTTTGCATGTAAAAACACAAATTTGAATCGATATAGTTGGATGGGTTCTTGTGTGGGGATTTATGTGAATAAATGTAGTTAGATAGGGTTTGATCAAGCTATACTATAGTATGGTATGATGGTTAAATAAGATGAGCAATCCATGACCATGTTCATCATCCATAGTTTGATCGGTACCATAATATATAGTGTGCTAGCTTGTAGATGTAGCATAGATTCATTGATGACTTCATAGTCATAGCTCTATATCTTCATATTCTATACCCCTTTAGATCAAGGGGCATTTTTTGGGTTTATGAACCAAAGTTAGTTTATTGATTATCTTAGATTAATTACTTTTTTGCTATTCAGGTTAGTTGGAACTCCTAAGATAGTTATAAACTCTTGTGAAAGATTTATATGCTTTCACTATCATTGTAAAACTATCCAAAAATAATATAGTATCAATTTTTTGGGTAAACCTATTCACATTTATGTTTTTAAATGCAAAATGGTAAAATATTCCTGTAAATCATTTTATTTGTGATGTTCAAAAAAACCATGAATATATTTTATATTCAACCCTCAACACTGATTATATATATATATATATATATATATATATATATATATATACTTTCCAAAGAGGTTATTTGAATTAATTTTGAAAATAAGGAAAATTTGCATTTACTATGACTATTTTACCATATCTTGAACACATTGTCATACTATTTTGTCAAAGTTACATTTTTAGAAACTAATCTCTGATAGATTATCAATGAGTATAAATAAGGATGGGTCCATCATGTCTTGCTTTGATATTTTAATCCCCATACACTAGTCAAATTTTTTGAATTAGCATTGAGGGGGGGTCTGCCTAGCCTAACAGAGGAGCAAAATTTCAAACTATCATACCTTCAGCATATGATGGACAAATTATTCATATGACCACTCATTTTTCATGGAAATGAATTTCTAAGAGCATCATAATTAGTAATTTTTTATTTTAGAATGTGTAAATATATTTTTTACATATTTTGAACAAATTATGCATTGTAATAAAATCATGTGCATTTTCAGTGGAATACGACACCCAAAGTTTTTATCAAACAATAAAAATTTGTTGTATACACCAAACTAATATTATGTGATGTGTCCCACTACTTTTATTATCAGTGATGATTGTGTTACTTTTTGACATTTACAAGTCCTTGAGGATCTAACAGGTTAAATAGAGCCAACAGGAGGTTGGAGGATCCATGAAGGTTGGAGGATATTTTCCCTTCTCTAGTTTGATATTCGCTTAGAGTATGAGTTCACTACTGGGATAAAATGTGTTGGCTTGTGTTTTTTATTTTAATTTTATGTTTGGATTTCTATATATGATATTCATGATATGGAGTAGATGGATTAGTTTGAATTTGTTTTTATGTTGCACAACTTCTCACCTCTCACCTAATAGGGGGAAAGATATTGCATAGTGGTATTTGATCAGTCATCGGTGGTTACATGAGTCACCATTATATTTTATATAATTTTGAATGTTGAACAAAGGCATGCATGTGATTTTGGTGGTTATTGGGTATCTGAGAGATGTGCCATATAGAGTACTAGAGGATCACTTAGATGGTTTCCTATGTAGGACTTTATGTGGGTTGATGTAGTTAGATAGGCTTTAATTGGGTTCTACTAAAGTACGGTATGGTGGTCAAAGAGGATGAGTAAGCCATGATCATGTTCATCAAACATATTTTGATCAGTACCATGATGTATGGTGTTCTAGCTTATAGATGTAACAAAGATTCATTGATGAATTCATAGTCATAGCTCTAGATCATCATCTTCTATACCCCTTTTGATCAAGTGGGATTTTATTGGGTTTATGATCCAAAGTTACTTAGTTTATTTATTATCCTAGATTAATTACTTTTTTTTATTTAGGTTAGTTGAAACTTGTAAGATAGTTATAACTTCCCATGAAATATTTATATGATTTCACTGTCATTGTAAAACTATCCAAAAATAATACAGTATTAATTTTGTGTGTAAACCTATTCGTAATATGATTTATTCACTATTATTTCTCTCCCATCCTTGGTCCATTAGGGGAAACTATTTTCTATTGTATCCCTTTATCAGTGTTCCCTATATCCTAGGGGTAGCCTTGCCTTTTGTTCCTATGTCATTGCTACCAAGCTTAAGGGTCATCATATTACCATGATTAACACTTCTATTATACATGCATAAATAATTTGTATTCTATTTGTACTAACATTATGATTAAACATTTTTTTGTATATTTTCATTATTTAGCTTAATTTATTTATTTGACTTTGTGTATTTAGAATACTTTATTTATTGCACTTTTCTTTTCTTTGAAGTGTTTATTTATTTTGATTATTATTTTTTATATCTTTATTTTTTTATTTATCTATTTGTTTATTTTATTTGTCTTTGTTTTTTCTATTGGTTTTGTATGTTTTATTTGTTTGTTTAGTTTTGTGATGTTTATTTGAGTTTTGTTTATCTTGCCCTTGTTTATTTTATTCATTTTTTGTTTGTTTGTTCTTTTTTGTTTATTGGTGTTTTGTTTGTTTACTTTTTAATTTTTTGGTGTTTTTTTGGTTGTTATAGTTTGTTTATTTATTAGTGTTTTATTTATTTTATTTTTATTTGCATTTTTGTCATTTTATCCTTTATCAATTTTCATGGAGCTATTACATTTTGTTTAAACGTAAGTCTTGATTATTCATATCATTTACATAGGTTTTGAATGCTTGTATTTAGTCTTACACTTGGTTTATTTGTTATATTTACACTTGGGATTTTATTGTTCATATCTTATTTTGAGGTTTTTTATATTTACATTTAAACTAAGTTTTCCATGCTTAAGGTATATATTGTCATTTTAGTTGTTCATAACTATGATGCATAATATCATAAGGTACAATAAAAACCAAGCATATAGAGACTATCAGATCAATGCAATGGCAGTACTTCTCTGATATAGAAAAAAATAGTCAAGTACTCAAACACATACCTGAATCCAATGAGTAATACAAAGATAAAAATGATTTATAATGTGTTTATACACATTTGCAGCTTGTATAAACATACATATGAGTCATACAACATAATCAAATAATATAACAGAGAAACATCTCATAACCATGACATAAGTAATAAATGAATGAACATATAAGAGCATAAACATCAACAATGTTAAACATACATAATGATAGTCAATGATAATCTATGATAAATAATTTTAGACATGAAATCAAAAATATAACATGGCATCATATATATATGTAATATCATATGCATGTACCTCAGCCTCGAACAACCCAAAATTGAATGTCAATGTATATAATTTGCTATGTTGTTTTATTATTTTTTAGAATAATGGAGTTTTATTCCTAAATAATAAACATGTCTAGAGTAAAATAAATTAGTAAATAATTTACAATAATTAAGCCACTGACTTATGTAAATAGATTGTATTTATGTGTTTTCTAAAAATAGTAATATATAAGAGAAAATTTGACTTAGCTTATTCTTGACTGTCTAATTTGAGACAGGGTCAAATAATTTAGGTATAGGAATGAGACAATGTCAAAAATAGGTTTTAGAACATCATTTTCTAATTAGATAGGAGTGCAAAAAATGAGACACCCTATTATTTGATATTATAATAATTTTTTAGCTCTATTGTCCAAGTGATTTGAGTTTTTTGGGTTTTACTCGGTAGGTCTGTGTTACCTTGTCAGTGAAACATCAAAGCCTAAAAGTCTATGGAGCTCATTTTGCATCTATTTTAATATTCAAAATCCCTATGAGCTCTTTGTAATTGAATTTGAAAGAATATTAGGGAAAGAGAGAGAAGGGGTTAGTGTGTAAAGGATACACTAGATGCACTTCACACATAATGTGTGGGCATGCTATCTACATACCATTCCTTTGAGGAGGATTGAGCTAATGTAGTTATCAGATTGAAGTGATTGGTGCAATTACGTATGAAAATACAACTAGATGTGAAATTGGGTATAATTTCAATGGCTAGGGACTGGTGCAAGGGTTTGAATAATATCAAAATAATATTGGAAGGTTTTATGTAGAGAATAGGGAAAAATACATGAGTGTAATTTCTTGTATTCTTGCTTCTCTCTTGTAAATGAGTGCCAACCCTTCTAAATTGACTCTGAATGATTTTTTATATGGGATTTAATGATCATGAGTTAAATTAATTCATGTTAGGTTGATGAGAATAAGGATAAGTATTTGGGAAAATATGACCATTTGAAGCCAAAATGCACTTGGACAAGAGAACTAAAAATAGGACACCTTGGGTTTTAGTTATCTTATCCAAGTTGGGAACTATTATCTAGAGGGAATGAGACTTGGGGGGATAGATTTGGGTCTGAAAAAATTGTCTGGGTCTATAAGGATTAAGTTTGGAAGGCTATGGATGACTAGGAATCGGTGAAAGAAAAGCCTACAAGGGTTGTGAAAGTAAGTAGGACCTATGGATTTGGTGTCATTAGCCACACTAAAGTAACCAAATTTCACATTTTATATAACTACACCCCCCCCCCTTTATTCTAGTGATGCATCAAAGTGAAATACTAGGATAAAGGGAAAAAATAGAAAGCATACCTAAACTTACCTATAAAGGTGAAGCCCATGAAGCTTGTGTGATGTTGAGCAATGCTAGATAGTGCATAAAGAGCATATTGTGTAAGTGTGAATATATGAAATGAAATAGAGATTACATTAATTCTTATTATATGTGATATAAAACAATAACATATAAAAGTTGAGTAAAATAAAAGGAGAGAAAGGAATCAATACACCTCATCGGGTATATGAACCAATACAAAAATTGTTGGGATCCTAAATAAGTTTGAGTGATGTTTGATTATGTTAGATGATGCTATACCAATATTTATATCACAAATGGAGCTGACTGCTTAGTTCCCCAAAAATAAGAATACAAAGGATGGCCCTTTGGTTCCATCATTGCCTACTGAGTGAATCTAGATGATCATGCATGTGATAATCAATGTCTAGATTGTGTGTCCAATCCGTCTGAATAGGTGGCTTAATAATACAAATTTTAGCCATTTGGCTCCATCATTGCCTACTAAGTGAAGCTAGATGATCATGCATGTAGTAATAAATGTTTGGACTATGTGTCCAATCCCTCTAAATAAGTGGATCAAGAATACAAAGGCTGGCTTTTTGGCTCCATCATTGCCTAGTGAATGAAGCTAGATGATTATACATGTGATAATCAATGTCTACACTATGTGTGTAATCCCTCTAAATAAGTGTCTCAAGAATATAAATGCTATCCTTTTGGATACATCATTTCCCATTGAGTGATGTTAGATGATCATGTGAGTGATAATCAATGTCTAGACTATGTGTCCAATCCCTTTGAATAGGTGGCTCAAAAATACAAAGGTTAGCCCTTTAGCTCCATCATTGCCCCATGAAGTGAAGCTATGAAGTGACACCAGTATATAATAGATGTCATATGAAATGGCTCATGGATCCCATGGATGCTATAAAAACTTGAAAATGTGGTATGGATAGCCAAATGTATGCTAGAAAGTAGGCCACTCTTATCCGTTTTGAAAGATGGAGGTTTGGATTATATGAAATCCACTTTGAAACTGATGCAATATGCTCATGTGAAAGACAACTTGAGAACTCAGGTAATTGAGAAGTTAAAGTTGTATGAAATTTCAACTTGATAATGATGTCAACCACCTAAAAATGGAGTAAGACACACAACTACTAAGAATGATTTGGTAATAAACTAAACTCATACACAAAAGAAAACTAATGTGTTATGCACATTTCCCCCAATCACTGGTGTCTAGAACATGGATTATGATATGGAAGCTATGTCAACTATGTAATATGAAATTAGAAGTGAGAGCCATCATGTCATGCATGATACCCCTTATTATCTAGATTTTTTGATAAATTTGTACTAAAATTGCTGATTCTAACTGATCTAGATGTGCAAAAATTTTAGCTAATCTAAATTTTTTATTGTTATTGGAAAACTTGGGTGTTTCTCTACCTAGAAAAGTACACCAAAATGAGGACACCCTTATCTTTGGAACTACTATCCATTTTTTGTGCTATTGTCCTATACTAAAACTATTTATTGATCTAGAATTCTCACTATTTTTCTATTCTATTTTGACTGGTTAGACATATAGATTCTAAATTGGGTGATTTGAATGTTTTTTTTACTGCTAAGAGCTTTGATCTCTATGATTAAATCACTATTTGTTTCCTCCTCTTCTGAGGATAGGAATGATTAAGCCTATAATGATTGGCCTCAGAAGAAAAGAGTCTTGCAAGTGTGTTATGCTACATAGATACATGATATAAAAATTATATTTGACAAGATATATCTAGATATATCAATGTTTATATTGAGATATTTTTAGATAAAAATGGGTATACCTAGATAGATACAACAATGTAAAATCATGTGCAATGTATTGAACTAGAACTAGAGATGTTAGATGTTAGTTATTAGTTGGAGGGATAGATCATGATGCCCATTATGGAATCTAAGAAAGTAAGGTAAATGCATGATATGGATAATGGCATTACAAACATCAAGAATCAAACAAGCAAAAAAACATACAAGGTAAGAAGTAAGAAGCATACAAGGTTGGCCAAGGGGCCACACAAGCAAGGGACATGGGCACATGTCACTTAAACTAGAAATCAAGCATACAAGGCATGTTCAAATGCCACATACACATATAATTTAAAACAAGCAAATATTGGCACAAGGGTCATAGGCACATAGAAGAGTACAATCAAGGGACATTGGAAAATGTCCTAAAATGCATATATGCATAGCACAAGGATTTAGAAAATAAAAACTCATCAAATTATGCTAAGTAAGAAAGTAAATCATGTATATATTGGAAAGATAGAATCACATGTAACTAATCAAATCAAGAGTGAAAGTATGCAATACATGTTTAGTTGAATACTAGGTATATTCTAAGAGATACACAAGTGTTATAAACTAATGAAATGTTGATATATTAATCTATGTAATCTAGTAGGTAATGTACATTAGCATGATAACTTGGAGTGTGTAATGTAATAATGACATAACCTGGATGGTGTCGTCATGTAAAAGATGCCCCAATGGGTATGTATATCAATGTGTATCTTGAATGTGTAAGTAAGATGCCCCCTCAATGGGTAGAGTGAAGCAATCAAGGATCTGGATGTCACTACACACACTCAAATAAGATCAAGTGAAGCATGGAAATGTAGATAAATTGGCATACAATAACATAAAAAAAATAAATGTAAGTCTAACATAGTAGTAGTAATGTAAGGCATGGATTATGCATACAATTAAGATGTTTTTTTTGTTTTGGATATATTTGAATGTTTTTCATGTTTTATAATGTTTTTGTATTTTTCAATATTTTAACTATGTACAATCAAGAAGGAGAGATTGTAAAAAAATTGAAATTGAACTATGTAAAATCAAGCAAAAGAAAGCTATGTACAAGTAATATTGTGAATAAATGATACTAACCGACGAGTCTCATGGGAGACTCCCTATCATATTATCCTGTATCGAGAAGAAGTATAATGAATTATCATGAAGCATGATGTAAATGTTTAAACCATGGCTCTAAAATATATATATGTTGTAAATTATCTAAAATATTTATAGTGGAAACCAATTGTGGGGTCCCCTTATAACTTTTAGAAATAGATGCAACTATAGGGCTCTTAGGGACCCATCTGGTAGTAGGATAATCTCTCTAAACATGTACTCTATGTTTAGATGCATGATATCTCAATGAGACTACCCTAGGTGTGAATATGGTATCTGGATGTTATCTAAAATACTAAAGCTATGTATGTGTATGAACTCTTTATACTAGCGATGAAGGTCTCGACTGTGGCAGAATTTGGACTGGAGGAAGAACTGTAATAGGTGGAGGATCTGAAACTAGATTGAAATGGGTGCTAACTTGAGTGATAAAGCTATAACCAGGGGTTTAATCAACTTGCATGTCTTCATAAACTTGTGTGATAGCATGTACCGCATAATTTACTATAGGCATAGAGTTGATAGTAGGTGTGGGATAAAATCTAGATGAACCAAGTTGTAAGAGAGGAGGGATAGATATAACCATTAGTGTTTTCTTATGTCTAGTAGTGATAGGGATATACTTAAAAGTAGCCAAAGAGTTAGATACATCTAAGAAGAAACCATGTATAGAAACATGTTTTTAAAGAACATTCCATGTGATAGATATCAAACAAGTGATAGAGAGCATGGAATTGTCCATTAATGCATAGAAAACTTTGAATTGAATCATGAAATTTCTAATATCTTTTGAAAGATAGGCTTCAAAAAAATTTCTCATGAAAGAGAGAAAGTATGTAATAGAGAGAATGACATTTTTCATGAATATATTTAGAATTTTGATATGTGATATGACATTTCTAATGTGTTTAGCATGATAAACATGAAATTGTTTCCACATGAGAGATAACGAGCAAGTGATAGAAAGCATGAATTTGTGCATGAATGTATAATAAACTTTGGCATGTGTTATGGAATCTCTAATGTGTTTATCATGATAATCTTGAAAAAATTTACACATGAGAGATAGATAGAAAGTGATAGAAAGCATGAATTTATGCACGAATGTATAAAAAACTTTGGCATGTGAGATGACATTTATAATGTGTTTAGCCTAATAATATTTTTTGTCCACATTAGGAATAAAAAAAAGGATAGAGAACATGAATTTCTGCATAGAGACATAAAATTTTGACATTTAACATAACATTTCAAATGCATTTAGTAAAATGGAGTTGGTAATTATTTCATATGAGAAAAAGAGAATATGAAAAAATAATTTTGAAGTCTTGTGCATTTTTTCAATGAATTTTGTAATAACATTTCATATAATGAAACATAAACATGAAATTCAAAGGATGAAGCTTTGTACTAACATATGATAGACTTCATCATTCATATACATGATAGGGCCCATTAAGGTTTCTTTATTATTTACAAGAAACGTAAGAAAAGTCTTTACATAAGTGAGAATCATGTTTGAAATTTGATTATGGATGTAAGATGATACATCAAGAAGAAAATAGATGTTGGTATTTGCAACTAAGGGTTTGACAATAATATTTTTGCAAAATACTATGAATTTTTTAAATTGAAATTAAATTTATGATTTAAGTATGCAAGTAAAAATTCAAAAATTTATGGGAAATTGTTTGAGTTAATGGGACCTAGTAGATTTAAGTAGGGTTTTGAGATTTTTTTTTTAAAAATTACTATGAATTTTTGAAATTTGAAGTGATTTTCTGATTTTAGTATGCAAATAAAAATTTAGAAAATGACTAGGAGAAAGTTGATGCAACTAGGGTTTGAAATAAAATATTTTTAAAAATTTAATAATGAATTTGAGAATTTGAGTTTAATTTTTGATTTAGATATGAAATAAAAAAATTAAGAAGTTACCGGATTAATACTAGAAATTTAATGGGACCTAGTGTATACAACTAGGGTTATAGAAAAAAAATTATTTTAAAATTTATTACAAATTTTAAAAATTTGAGAGGAATTTATGTTTTTAATTTGCAATGAAAAATTTAGAAATTACTTTAGAAAATTAGTAGGAATGTACCCTAGGGTTTTTATGCAAAATTCAAAGTAAGTCAGGTTCACCAAATGTTTTATTATTTTTTAGAATAATGGAGTTTTATTTCTAACTAATAAATAGGTCTAGAGTAAAATAAATTAGTAAATAATGTTCAATAATTAAGTCACTAATTTATGTAAAAAGATTATATTCTTGTCTTTTCTAAAAATATTAATAAACAAGAAAAAATATGACTTAGCTTATTCTAATCTATCTGGTCTGAGAATTTAGGTACATGACTAAGACAGTGTTAAAAATAGGTTCCTAAACTTCATTTTTTGATTGGAAAAGAGAACCAAATGTGGGACACCCTATTGTTCAATGTTGTAGTCCTTTTTTGGTGTGGCTGTCCAAGTGATCTAAGTTTTCTAGATTTTGCTTGATACATCTATGTTGCCCTATCAGTGAAATATTGAAGCCCAAAAGTTTTCAAAGCTTGTTATGCATCTATTTTAATCTTCAAAATCTCTTGGAGCTCTTTATTCTTAAACTTGAAAGGAAATTAGGGAAAGAAAGAGAAGGGGTTAATGTGTAAAGGATATGCTGGATGCACTTCAAAACTCATGTGTGGGCACGTTGCCTATATACCATTACTCTGAGGAGGGATCAAGATAATGTAGTTCTCTCATTGAAGTGATTGGTGAAATTATGTATGAAAATTCAACTAGATGTGAAATTAGGTATAATTCAGATGGCTAAGGACTGGTGCAAGTGTTTGAATAAGTTTGGAATAATATTGGAAGGCTATATGCATAGAATAGGGAAATGTGCTTGAGTGTACTTTCTTGTATTCTTGATTCTCTCTTTTAAATGAGTGTTAACACTTCTAAATGGACTTTGAATGGCCTTTTATAAGGGATTTAATGATCTTGGGTTAAATGAATTTTAATTAGGTTGACAAGAATAAGGATAAGTATTTGGGAAAATATGATTTTTTGAAGACAAAATACACTTGGACAATAACACTAGAACCTTGGTTTTTAGTGCTCCTATCCATGTTAGGCACTATTTTCTAGAGGGAATGAGACCTGGTGGGATGGATTTGGGCCTGAAAGAGATGCCTAGGTCTATAAGGGTTAAGTTTAGAAGGTTGTGGATGATTGGGAATCAGTGAAAGAAAAGCCTATAAGGGTTGTGCAAGTAAGTAGGAGGACATATGTATTTGGTGTCATTAACCACACTAAAGTAACCAAATTTCACATTTTATATGACTACACATGTGCATAAAGTATATATGCATATGACAATGGTGTCAAAAAATACATCAATATGAAAATACAACAAATACAATGCCATATGAAAAAATGCCAAAATTCCAACATGATTATGTATTTGCACACTCTAGGAAGTCTATTTTTCACATTTGTGGTTTATTTTACATGTCACTCAATCCTGCATGCCTTATTTTTATTTTTAGCCATACTGTAATTGGACCATATTTTTAGGCCTCTCCGGAGACTTGTTTAACAACATTATTTTTCTACCTATACCCCATGTTTGTTTGAACGTGTATGTTCAAACTCAAATTTTATCTAGAAACATATTATTATTTGATAGATCATCATAAATCTATTTTAGAGATTTTTCACATAAGCTACCTTTGCTAGTTTACCCTAGTGTAATTGATCAATCCATGATAAATATTTCCTTTTTGAGGCACACTCATTTCAAATCATGTGATTTAATCATGAAAATTATTATAACCACCTTTGGGAAAATAATTATTTTTTGACCAATTTAATGATTATAACTACCTATGGGTAAATCATTATTTTTGTATCCCATGTTAATTATTATAAGCACCTATGGGAAAATAATTATTTTTGTATCCTACATCAATTATATAACCTACTTTGAGAAAATAATTATTTTCCCACACCACCCACCCTAGGGTAAAATGCCTGCATCACTAATTATAACTATCATTAGGAAAATCTATGTTCCACAAT
Organism: Torreya grandis; assembly: GCA_037957365.1. Taxonomy (NCBI): domain Eukaryota; kingdom Viridiplantae; phylum Streptophyta; class Pinopsida; order Cupressales; family Taxaceae; genus Torreya; species Torreya grandis. Next base: position 562,436 of record JARHVA010003348.1, on the reverse strand, counting down.
CTCTTACTTATTATAACTACCTTTGGGAAAATCAGTATTTATCCCACCACCCTATAAGGGAAAATACATGTGCCACTACTTATAATCACCTTTGGGAAAACTAGTGTCATAACCTTTGTTACTCATTATAACTTTCTTTGGAAAAATAAGTAATTCCACCCCTATTATGATTTAGATCATGTCATTTTATTCATTTTGAGGGAATGTTTGAAGACTTTATTTTGTTACCCACTTGATCGAGGGGGCGTCGAAGGATAATTGATCACCATTTGGGGCATGAACTACTCAGTTTAATAGATTTTATATTTTTGAAAAGACATTGTTTTTTCCATGTCCCACAATACCTTCTCAAATAGGGGAAACTATACACACTAAAATTTGGCTACTTTCATGCTTAAACTAAGATTCAGTTTAATTTATAGCACATGATGCAATCTAAGCTTAAAAATTAACTAAATCCCTTAATTTGTTTGCAAAGGGGATTTAATTGCTTAGAAACATGGAGAGGCTTGCTTATTTGTAGTATTACACTGTATGCACCAATAACCTAGTTTAGTTTCAATCCTTGTTAAATTAAGGCCTAGTAATTTGATACTCTTGGCCTCAAGATATTAATTGAAAATAATTAAAATAATTCCCAAAGGAAAAAAACACTAAAAAATATTAATTACATTGCAAATCTTATTTAACTTTCCTAAGTAAAAATTCCAAGTTGAATTAGGGAACTTTAGTTATAAAAAAGACAAATATGAAGTCAAACGTCAAAGGAGATAATAAAGTGATTTATTAATTTCAAAATATTCCAAAAATGTGAGTCACAACCACACAAATATCTAAATTGAGTTTTCATAACTCATAAATATATGAGAATAAGGTGTCAAGACTTCATGAGTGCTTTGACCTAACCTAGAGTTAGCTTGAATCAACCTAGGTTAGTTTAGACTCAACTAAAGTTAGAAATTAACCTAACCTTATTATGGTTAGAGTTATTTCTTAGAGATAGAAATTAATAATCCATTGAGATTAGTGTTATAATACCAATTTTATGCCAAGCTTCACACCAAGCTAAGCCAATAGTAAAGTAAATCTATAAAAGACCATTTGAAAAGTGATACCACCATGGACAAGCATTCAAAAGATTTTTTAATGTCATAGATAGAGCAAAAACATCTTTATGCCAAAAATTGGGCATCAAATTTGGTAAAGGAGGTAGAATACTTGCATTCTTTTTATCTCTATTTTATGATCTTGTTCATTATGTTATGCTTTTCCTAGTTCTTAGGCAAGAGTGTTTAGTTATAGTGTATTGTTATTCATGCATATTTATCATTTTGACTAACAAGGAATTGGTCAAAATTTGTGTGCTCTTCAAACTCCTAAGATATACTATTGATTACCCTAGCACTTAAATTAGTTTTAGTGGCATATAGTTTATAAGTATTATTAACATGGTTGTTAGTCACTTTCATTTCATCATATAATATGTTTGTTTCAAATCCACATTTATTGATACATATATGTTGATTTTAATAAACTATAGATAAAAATAAATTGGTTGATATTTCTTACTATCCTTTTCAATTCATCTACACTAAAAAAAGATTCAAGAATCTAAAACATTTGTTCAAAAGCTATGAACATGATTTATGAGGATGGTGTTATTGATTTTTTTAAAACATAAACAACAAAATAATGATGCACTTCACTTAGTTTTATTCCATGATAATTTATATCATTTTTTGAGTTTGATCAAAGACTTGAATCTCTTATATTGTGGTTAATCATTTGATAAAATCTATGGTCTATTTTATTTTGATAAAATGGAAAATTTTCCAAAGTAATGTTATGCATGACTAAAATTAATTTTCTTCATTACTTATTCAACATTATATATTTGATTTTTTAATTTTCTTTACTTATACATCATTATATATTTCTTTTTTGTATATAAACTTGCAAGGTAAAAATAATTCAAAGAATTAATTACTCCAACTTGAATAAAATTATTAGTATGGATTTTTCAAGTTAGAAAGATCAATAAATTACTAAAGGAAAATTTTCAATTGACAATCAGTTTTGTATTTAAAGAAACCAACTTTATTAGTGCAGTGTCTATTTATTCAAATGTGTAATAAGATGGAAAAATAGGTTAGCACAAAAAAGGAAAATCTAAGGGTGTAAGAATAGTTTTGATATTATAATCAAGCACTTCCACTTATAAATCATTACATATTTGATTTTTTTTGTAATTTACTCCACCTTTCATATAATACTTAGTTTCATATTTAACAAATTATAAAAATACATGACTTGGCAGAAACAAATTCAAGTGGAACTCATTTTCCTACTAAATCAATTAATTTTGTTGATATAATGTAAATTTAATTATACATAAAATAGATGAAAAAGGACATAAAATGAGGAAAATATAAGGATGTGGTGTTAGTTTGGTCTTTTTTGGCTATCACAATCAAATGAGCCAGTCCATATTGATAGTCATACAAAGATGAAACTATTAGTCTTTTACCATTCCTAAGGTTGATAAGATTCAAAATAATATGGTGACATACAATACACAATCCCTATTGGAGAGGCTATCTATTGAAGATACTATCCATAGCTTAGCCTTGGGCTCATAAATGTTTGAAATGTCCTAATAATTTTATGTTAGCATGTTAATTAGATATCGATTCCTTAGCCTCACCAAAAATAAACTCATACAACACAATGAGAACCTCACCAACCAACCAACTAAAGAATACAATAAGTATCAAGTCATCAAAAACCCATATTTAAACCCCTTTCCCCAAACACATCCATGTGGAAAATATGCTTGAGGTGGAATACTAATTGTGATTAGAACGAGTATTTTATTTTTCCCTATGAAATTAGGGGTAGTCCAAAAATTTCAAACATTTTCCCAATTGAATAAATCCAAGAAAGTAGTAAATGAGAGAAAACATGAACAAGAACTGTTATAGAACCATCCCAAACCTAATCCCTAAGTAGGCATGTTCAAATCTAAAAAATCTTCATCATGAAATCAATGCCTAGACACATATTCATAAGATTTATGAGGCCTTATTGATATCGTTAGTAAATTAATAATGCCAAATAAACATAAATATCATGATGATCTCATTACTAAATAAAAAATCCCACATGATAAGCAAATTATTTCTAATATTGAGGTTTTTGATATAAGATAAAAAAGGATTTTCACACTACGAGTCAAGATTTGATGAAAAAAATAACATGGTAGTAGTTTGAATCCCCTAAAAGATAAGCATAATTAATTAAAAGTGTGAAAAAATTTATGAATATGTAGGGATTATATTTTTTACTTGGATTTTACTTAATTTTTGTTTGCTTAGACTCCTCCTTGGCATCCTCTTACAGCTGTCACTCATTTCATGATTCTCACGACCATAAAGGAATAAAACTTTAATATAAATGAAGTTATTTGAATTTATTTTTTAGGGTTTCATTGTTCTATAGTTTTAATCAATTTAAATCACTTATGTAGATTTATTTTATATAAATTAATTTATGTTAATTAAAAGAAATTGTAGAAAGAGGTTAGAGGATGAGAAGTCTAAAGTCGAGATCTTATTTATAGTTCCTTATTTTTAATGATTAAATTTTTCCTTTTTAAGAACTAAATTTGATGGCCATATAACTTAGTATAAATTGATTACATAACTATTTAAATCTATCAAAATATGAACCAGATAATATAATAAACTAGGTATTAAAAAAATTGTGACAAAAAAATAGACTATAGAGTAAAAATTGAGTATGGGGCCGTAGGGAAATATAGCTATGAAAAGAGATGATGACATTACTAAAATAATATTCAAAATATTTTCATATTTTTAAAATTATAAACTATATAATAAGGTCTGCAAAAATGTCTTAACCATATTCATAATCAATAATGACCTTTCAAATATTTTTTTATTTCAATTAACAAATAATGCCAACCAAAATATAATTATTACCTTAAACATTTAAAAACAAAATATATTATGAAAACCTCTCTATAATTATTATGGCTAGCTATGTTTTCAAAATGTGATCCTCATAGTTGATTCATTTGTATCTTCTTTATTAGGGCTATATACAATAATAATAAAGGCTACCAGAGTAAGTCATTATGTCTTACAGCTAGTGGATCATGTTTTAGCCTTGCCAAAATTAATAAATAAATTTATATAACATGATCAAGATTAAAGATGAACCTGAGGGAGATGTTGAAATGAGTAATGTTTTTTTTGTTATCCTTTATCTCTCAAAAATATGGTTTTCAAAGGCTCTTTTTATGTAGTACATATTGTAAGATCATGTGTAATACTTAGTATAAATTAAGTACAGACCTTTGTAAGCCTCTCAAAACACCAAAAAAATAATATAATAAACTGAGTATATAACAAATTGAGACAAAAAATTAGAGAATAAAATATAAAATGATTATGGGGCCATAGGGAAGCACAACCATGGAAAGAGAGGATGATATAACTAAAAAATATATTAAAAACATTTTCATAGTTTTAAAATTGTAAACTATAAAATAAGGTCTTCCAAAATGTCTTAACCATATCCATAATCAATAATGAAATTTCAAATATTTTTTATTTAAAATAAAAAACCATGCCAACTAAAATATAATTATTATCTTAAACATTTGAAAACAAAATATAGTATAAATGCCTCTCTTAAATTTCTATGGCTAGTTGAGTTTTCAAAACATGAACCTCACAGTTGATTCATTTGTATCTTCTTTATTAGGGTTGTATACAATAGTTGTGAAGGCTACTAGAGTAAGTTAGTTTAGTCTTGCCAAAATCATTAAATAAATGTATGTAACATGATCAAGATTTAAGATGAGCCTAAGGGAGGGGTTGAAATCAATAATGTTTTTTTACTATCCTATATTTCTCAAAAATATGGTTATCCCAGACTCTTTTTCTAATGTACAAATTGTAATACCATGTTTATTACTTAGTATAAATTGAGTACAAACCAATGCAAGTCTATCAAAAGACCAACCAGACAATATAATGAATTTAGTGTATCAAAAATTGTGACAAAATATCAGAGTATAGAGTATATAACGAATATGGGTCCATAGGGAAAGACAAATATGAAAATCGAGGATGACATAATGGAAAAAATTATTCAAAACATTTTTCATAGTTTTAAAATTATAAAATATATAATAAGGTCTTCCAAAATGTATTAACCATATACATAATCAATAATGGCCTTTCAAACATTTATTCATTTTAATTAACAAACCATGCTAACCAAAATATAATTATTACATTTAACATTTTAAAATAAACTATAGTTTGAAAACCTCTCTACAGCTTCTATGGCTAGATGTGTTTCCAAAACATGATCCTTATAGTCGATTCATCTATATCTTCTTTATTATAGTTATATACAACATTTGTGGAAATTTCCATAACAAGTTAGTAAGACTTACAACTAGTGAATCATGTTTTAACCTTGCCAAAATTTATAAATAAATGTATGTAACATGATAAAGATTCAAGATGAGCATGAGGGAGAGGTTGAAATCAATAGTTTTTCTTGTTATCCTTTATGTCGCAAGATTATGGTTCTCCATGACTCTTTTTGCGTATTATATATAGTAAAATCATATGTGGTACTTAGTATAAATTGAGTATAGACCTCTGTAAGTCTCTCAAAATACCAACTAGATAATATAATAAACTAAGTATAATAAAAAAATGTGACAAAACTTAGAGTATAGACTATAAAACAACTATGGGGCCATGGGGCAAGAAAATTATGAAAGGCGAGGATGACAAAACTAAAAAAATATCCAAAATAGCTTCAAATTAAAAAAAAATACAAACTATAGAATAAGGTCTACCAAAATGCCTTAGCCATATCCATAAGCAATAATGGCCTTTCAAATATTTTTTTTAATTCCAATTAATAAAACATGCCAACAAACATATAATTATTACATTAAATTTTTAAAAACAAAATATAATATGAAAACCTATTTTTAATTTTTATGGTTAACTATGTTTTCAAAATGTGAGCCTCCTAGTCGATTCATCTATATCTTGTTTATTAGGGTTGTATATAATAGTTGTGAAGGCTGACAGATTAAGTCAACAAGTATTCCATCTAGTGGATCATGTTTTAACCTTACCAAAAATAATAAATAAATGTAACATGATCAAGATTCTAGATGAGCCTGAAGGAGAGGTTGAAATTAGTAATCTTTTATTTTAATATCCTTTATTTCTTAGAAATATGGTTCTTCAGGACTCTTTTTGTGAAGTACATATGGTAATATCATGTGTAATACTTAGTAAAAACTCAGTACATACCTCTACAAGTCTTTCTAAAGACCAACCAGATAATATAATAAAATAAGTATAGTAAAAATTGTGACAAAACATTAGAGTATAGATTATAAATTGATTATGGGTCAATAGGGCAAGATAACTATGAAAAGTGAGGATGATATAACTTAAAAAAATATTCAGAATATTTCAAAGTTTTAAAATTATAAACTATATAATAAGGTCTTAAAAAATGTCTCAACCATATCCATAATCAATAATGTCCTTTTAGATATATTATTATTTCAATTAGCCAACCATGCCAACCAAAATAATTTTTATGTTAAGATTATTGTGTCCTAAGTCACAAGTAGTCCTTAACACAATTATAAAATTGAGTAAAATAAACATGATCTTCCTTATATATGGTTTCAATAACTAAAAAGCTTAATAATAAATAACTTAAACTATTTATAAACTTGTAAGTTGAAATTTCTACTTCTTCAAGGCTTAAAAAACTAGGTAGTGTCAAAAGAGGTTAATGACATAAATGACTTCACAACCCAAATTATCAAACCTGATGTATATTTTATTTATATCATTCAATGTGGTGCAAGTGGAGATAAATTTATAGGGATTGAGATTAAGATATTTATTGATTTTTTAGTGAATTGGTGTCAACATATTGAAGGGCCAAGGCAAAATTTAATGTTGGTCTAACACATCACCTCTGAGATTAATAAACATTAATTGAATATAATGTGATGGTTTTATTGATTTTTATAGTCATTTATGAAAGATATTGGTGGAAGTGAAGTTATTGGTCCAATATAGATGCCTACAATTTATTACACTATAGATACCTCAAATAAGTTTAGTATAAAATAACAAGGGAACACCATAATATACCTATGCATATCTATAATAGAGTTTTCAACTATTATATACATATTATTTTAATCAAATAAAACATAAAAATACATGTACTTATTATAAAATAAAAAGGGAACACCACAATATACTTATGCATCTCTATAATAGATTTTACAACTACTATAGACATGTTCTCTTAATCAAACAAAACACAAATATACATGTTTTTATAATCAAATATTAGCTTTTTTAAATAAAAATTAGAATCACCTAGTATTAATTATCAAAATGAAATCTGGCTATATGAATCCATTGAAAATTATTGGGGATCAAAAAATTTATTATCCTTCCTTGATCAAACTCAGATTTCAGATGCCTAAATTACAAATTTCAACATGCCAATTTTCTACATTTTGTTCTTGACAGTTTTTATGTTCATTTTTTTGAAAATTTGTTTGAGGGTAAGTACACAAAGTTAGGGAACAAAAAGTGGCCTATTCGTGGACATGATTTTTCTAAAATTTTAGAAATCTGAATATATGTAGATAATTTGAGATATCTACACTATAAATTTGAAGTTGGTGTAAGAATGTGAAATGTATAATTTTGAGTTTACTTTCTGAAACACTATTTTTTTATAAAATGGTTAAGTATAACTAAGTCAAACATCTTAAATTTTAATAGGAACTCCTATTTTTTTCAAAAAACATAGTATATAGATGGTCATGTTGTGCACCATTTTTTGAGTAGTGTTTAATATTATTTGAAACCCTTTGGGTAAAATTTAGATAAGATCTTCTAGTAGGTCACCTATATATATATATATATATATATATTTCAATAAATACTTTTTTTTAATCAATTTTACAAGTAAATAGATCCTAAAAACTGACAAAGAAATAGATATCCATCCATGCAACATGCCTAACTACCTCAAAAGAAATGAAAAGCTATTTTTTTTTAATGTGTGTAAATTTAGGCATACTTGGTCAACATATAACTTGTTTTCACTTGGAGCAACGAAAGAAAAATTACATGAACATTTATAGTCATGTATGTTTATGGCATGTAGTGGCCTAATAAAGGCATGGTTAGAAATCTACATAGTTTAAAACCTTAAATTAGTCCAAAAATTATAAAAATCATAGTTTTAGAAAGAGGAGACCATGCTCATCATGATGATATCATGTTTATAAATTTTCATGTATAAATTCTTAGTGTATTTGGTAATTAAAGTTGAAATTTGTTGTTTATTTTCATACCTTTCAAAACTCAGTTGTACATTGATAGTCCAAACCTTTGGCTTGGGAATCCAAGCCATTACTGAGATAAAAGGCATGGGAATTGAATTCAAAATTAAATACTACAATGTCTTTAATAACATGATCACATTATTTGCTATGTTATTAACATGATTTCCTTACCCAATAATGTGATTATGTTAACAATATGAATGCATTACATATTCTCAACACCCTAAAACCTGAATAAGATCATTAGGTCTAGTAGTCTTAAGATAAAATATTAGTTGATTAAGATTGTTTTTTAGGACCAATGTTCTTGTCAAGAATTGGTAACATAGAATGATAATTGGAGATGTATTAGCCTATGAATCAATTTATTTTTCTTTTAATCCTAAATTGGTGTGCAATCAAGACAATAGATCTCAAATTAACATTAGATGGACATGTTTTCTTTGATGGAGCTTGGTTGGCCCCAATTACATATCAAAGTAAACTAAATACTTGATTTTTCATTATATGGCATGCAATTAAAGAACCAATTGACATCATATAGACATAATTCCTTTCTCAAGGCTCATTTAACCCTAATTTTGTATTAGACTATACTAAATATTTAATTAGTTTAATATGGTGTGCTATCAAAGCCATAATTGACATTATTTTGATAGAATTCCTTGTGTGGGGACTAATTACTCTTAATTATAGATTATACTAAAGAAAATACTCATTGGTTAAATATGATTTGTAATTAGGAAAAAATATTCACAATAAACATTAGATGGACATAATTTGTTACATAAATTGAAAATGCCTTGATTGATATTCTAGGTGGAACTAGTTAATTACATAGGACTTGGTTGTCCTCAATTGTGTAAAAATATCAATTGATTTAGCATGGTGTAATTTGAGCCCCACATGACATTAGATGGATGTAATTCCTTGTTTGGGGATTGAGTGGCCCTAATTGCATATCATATTGAACCTAAATACTCAATTGGTTTAATATGGTGTGCAATCAGGGATAATGGAACCCAACTAGAACATTATATGAAAAAAATTAATTTCATGGGGCTTAGTTGGACCCAATTATGTATAAGATAAAACCAAATACCTGATTAGATAGATATAGTTCACAATCAGAGCCAATGAAGTTATAATTGACATTAGATGTATTTGGTTACATGCATGAGCCTTGGTTGTCCATAAATGCATATTAACCTAAAATAAATACTTGGTTGATTCAATATGTAATATATTTGGGACCAACAGATCCCCATGTTGATAGTAGAAGGATGAAATTTCTTACATAAGGCTTATTTAGACTATATTTCATATCACATTGAACCAAATATTATTTCAGTTACATTTTGTGCACTATCAAAATCTTAATTGTTATTATATGGATGTAATTATTTATACAAGGTTTAATTGGGCTTGTTTTCATATTAGACTGAATCTATTTCACTAAAAATTTTCTTTATTTTCTAAGAATAAATACGTAAAACTTGAAAGTAGGGTGAGGTTAGTAGAAACGGATGTATTATGTGCAAATGAATCTAGATGATTGTGGATACTCCTCTTTGTTTGGGGAAGATAAATTGTAGATAAGAAAACACTAGAAGAGAATTGATGATTAGTGAGATAGTAGGATAGACTACCTAGCATGAGTTAGATCCAAGAAACACAAGTTTCCTTAGAGGCTGTCAATCCACACTTTTAAAATACTTAAGTTATAATATGCTTAAAATAGGTTCTTGCATGAAATATCAAAAAATACTAAAATCAATGATCCAAAACTCATAATTTTTGATTGACAGATATTTCAACAACATGAAAATAACACTATAATAATGAATTCTCTATGAAGAGATGTTTTATTACTCAAGATTGCAATACAACTATATGCTTATATCTGGGAAGAGATGTTTGCTTTCTATTTCAGGCTAAATATTCATTTATACACATTTTAAAAGTAGGAGGAGGATGTGGAAGGTCACAAATCTTGAGGGAGATTAAGTGGTTAAAATTACATGATTTAAAACAATATAGAAGTCGAGGAATTACTATTTTTATAAACTTACTATTTTTAGATTGCACTACTAAAATTAAAATTTGGGGCACTTCCATTGGGTTTTTGAGGGTAAAAATCCACAAAGCAAAGCTTGGTGCCATCTTACTATGTTATCCTCATTCTTATCTTTCCAATGGTTTAAATGGGGAGTCAATTGGAGCTAAGATACAAAAGTTATGGCTCTTAGAATTTCTATCATCAATTGGGGTAGAACCATCACCTAAATTATTACCCAAATCATTCCTCCATCATTAAGAAGAAATGGTCCTCATTACATGACTATTCCTCATTAGGTGTGGTAGTTGTGTCTTAATTTTATTATCTATGAGCCACTCACCTTGGTAGCTAAGTTGGCCCCTTTTGATCACCTGATAAAGCAGAATAGAGTGTCATCATGTTGTCTTCATCTAGGTGTTCACAATCTGATCCTCTTCCACTAGAGAAAAACTCTATGGATCAAGCTCATAAATGTCTAGTTGTTGTTCTATGACTAAAGTGTCCAACAGAGGTGGATGATATGGTTTGAGGAGCTCCACATTGAATATTGAATGTAGACCAAGGGAGGCTAGTAGGTTTAACTCAATATCTTTTTCTCCAAATTTTTTGGTGGCGGTGTAGGGACCATATCACAGAGGCTGAATTTTTGTGTGTGGGCCTACAAGTCATTCATATTGAAGCTAAAATAAAACCTTATCACCCATAATAAAATGGTGTGTAATCTTATGTTTGTCATGGCATTGATTATACTTCTGATTCATCTTATCCAAGATGTCATGAACTTGTTGTTGGATGCGTTGCATTTGTTCAATGAACTTTGTTGCTTTTGCTACCTCAAATTTCCCATGATGTGTGTATTACATGGTGGAGAATGGAATATCTATATCAATTGGTACCATGGGTTGGAACTTGAAGCATACATGGAATGGATTATATTTTGTTAAGTTATGCAGGGCTTGATTGTGTCCATGTTGTATGAAAAGAATCCCCTAATCCTATGTATGTAGATGTTTGGAGAGATAAATTCAAATCATGTGAACAATGAAGAGGTTCACAACTTCTATCTGACCATCAGTGTGTGGATGGAAGGCTTTTGACTTCATCATCTTGGTATACATCATCTTCCATAAAGTGGACTAGAAGATGTTTAGGAACCTTCTATCTTGATTTGAGACAATGGACTTGGGGAGACTAAAATGGAGCCATACATGAATAAAATATAGTTGATTAGTTTCTTCAATAGATATATTTTTCTTACAAGCAATCATGATAGTCATTTTTGTAATAAGATCAACTACAACAAAAATATATTCCTTTCCATATTTTGAAGTGGAAAAACCTAAGATAAAATCCATTGACATATATTCCCAAGGCTTGGTTGGTTCTAGAAATGACGTGTATAATCCTTACTTCTTATTTATTGGCTTGGCTATCGCACATGGGGTGCAAGATTTGAGGTACCTTTCCACATCATTTCACATATGGGGCTAGTAGAAGTGTTTTTGAAGAATTTCCAATTTATTTTATACACCAAAGTGTCCATCTATCCTACTAAAATATGTTTCCAATATCATCTTCTATTGCTTTACAACTAGAACATAGATATGCCCCATATGATAGAAGACATTATCTTGAAAATAGAAATTAGAAACATGTTTACCTTCTTAAATCACATAATATGTATCAATAAAGGAAATATATAATTCATACAGAGCACCCCAAGTGGCAATCTCATGTCTGCATAGGTCAAGAACTATTGTGAGTGCAATAATTGGTGGGAGGCTCAGACAATCTACAATCGTTTAAGCTCCCCTTTTTGTGTTTGATTATCATATAGAATTATTTTATATATGTGGCCCACTTTTTGTGTCTCTCATTTCATAGTTTACTCTAAATATAGATGAATTCCAATAGTCTATGGTCAATGTGGATGACCATCTTTTTCCCCAAGATGTGGTGTTTCCATTATTTATAGGCTAGCACAATGACATAGAGCTCCTTGTCATATTCAAGTATTTCCTAGTTGAATAAATGAATTTTTCACTATGATATGCAATAGGATGGCCATGTTACATGATGATAGCTCCTATGGCATATTCAGATGCATCTATCATCAACTCTAAAGGTTGATGCAAACCTAGCAAGGCAAGCATAAGGGTTGAACAAAGTCTATTCTTAAAATTCTTAAGTGACATTTGTTGTATTTGCTGCACTAAAATGTATCTTTAGCACCTCCTTTAGTCAATTGGGTTAGTGGCCAAGCAACATGTGCAAATCTAATAACAAACCTATGATATAAATTTACAAGACCCAAGAAGCTATGAAGTTCTGTGAGGATCTTTGGTGTAGGTCATTCTTGAATAACCTGAATCTTCTCTAGATTGACATGGACCCCTTCTTTATTCACAATGTACTATAGGTACTAAATTTTTTTCATCTTGAATATTCATTTGTCAAGAATTTCTTACAACTTGTGCTCTTGAAGAGTTTGAAGCACCTTACAAACATATTGTAGATGTTCCTCCCATGTTCTGTTATAGATGATTATATCATCCAAGTAGACAACCATGAATGAGTTGGTGAAGGGTCATAAGATGTCATCCATCATCCTCATGAAGGTTGTAGGTGTGTTAGTTAAGCCAAAATGCATAACCAACCATTTGAAGAGCCCTTCCTTATATTTGAATGTAGTCTTTTAGACATCAATGGGATTGATGGGAATTTTGTGATAGCTAGATTTTAGATCAATTTTGGTGAAGAAATTCACACCATGGAATTGGTCTAGTAGGTCATCAATCTTGGGGAGGGGGTAGTGATTCTTGATAATGATTTTATTTAAGGCTCGATATTCAATGTAAAACCTCCATGTTCCATCTTTCTTTGGTTCTAGGATAATCAGGTTGCCACATGGTGAAGAGCTTGGTTTGGTGTGACCCTTTTGGATCAATTCCTAAATCTATCTTTTTATCTTATCATTCTCCAAAATTGATCTGTGATACATAGGACTATTAGGAAAAGGTGATCCTAGGATCAAATTGATAGAATGTTTTACCTAGCAACCTAACAATGTAGTGGAACTCTCATGGGTGACTTGAATAAATAATCATATTCTCCTATTATTTGTCCCATCTACTTATTTTTTTGTGTTTATTATGTAGTTAGGACTGCAACATCAACCTTCTTTGATTTCTATGGTTTGACCACCATGAGAACAAATTGATTTTTATTCTCCACCAATCTCTTACATTGCTTGACACTAATCAGGGAGACCAATGTAGGAGGTGGTACCTCTGGTACCCTATAACACCGCATTCCAAGAGTGAGGGTGATTCTTTAGGTTTGTGATTCATAAATTCCATGTCAATCATACATGAACAACTGACTAAGGAGTACATCACAAACATCTAGATTGACCACATCACACAAGACTTCATCTTGGAAATGTTTTATCTCATATGAAAGAAGACATTGATGGGTGACATGGAGGTCTTTCCCTGGACTCAACCATCTAATACTATATGGCTTGGGGTGAGGCTTCATGGATAGATTTAGACTTTTCATTACTCTAGAAAAGATTAAACTCTTTTGACTCCCACTATAAAGAATGAAATGTAGAGGCTTACCTTTTACCCATAATTTGGAGTGAAATAATCTTTCCTTGTCGTATGGCCTTTACTCACAGGTTTGTGATGAAATAATGATGGTATCAAGCTTAGCATCTAAAATTTCTTATTCATCCTCTTTTATTGTAGGTTATGTATGAGATAGAGCTATAGATGTCAAGTATTGTGACTCAAAAAGTAGTGACTTGATGGCTCGACATTATTTTTTGGAGTGAGTTCCAATTTTGTGGTAGTCACACCATTTTCTAATCTTCCCCTTCTAGAGTTTCTTATCTTGAAACTCCTTTTTCTTCCAATTTCTACCTCATGTTTGACCTTACTTGTCACTTTTCTATTTTGAAGAGTGACTCTTCATATTCTTTTTTCCATGCTTCTGCTCAATCTTTCCTATGCACTTGTGTACCTCACTCAGGATTTCCAAATTGAAGAGTTCCATTTCCCCCTATATGCACCATTGTAGTCCACCACAATATTTGAGAGTCTTATGTTTCTCACATTCTTAGATGCAAAATCTTATAGATAGAGAATGAAAAAAGTCTATGTAATTTTGAATAGATTGGTCCTTACCTTGGTGAAGTTGTTGCCACTATATGTATAGATCATCTTATGCTCCAATGGGATAGTATTCTTTTTTACCACTTCCATGAAATCATCCCATGTAGGTTCCACCTCAAGGCCAATGTCATCTATATTGAACCTCTTTTTGTACACTTCCCACCAATTTTTCATAGGTAATGATGCTTTCAAAAGAGTAGAAGTGATCTTTTCCCCATCGGTGAATTTATTTACAAAGAAGTAAGAAGACAATTGATCCAACTAATTTTATACTACATCAACATTGATTTTGCCTACACATCTAGGGATACCAAAATTTACCTAAACGTTGAAGGGTGTTGGGGCACTAAAAGGATGTTCCATGGAAGAGGAGTGAGTATGTGCAGATGAGGAGCTAGAATTTCCCATCGAGAGTTGTTGGAGAATTTGGGTGAATTATTGGAACATCTCAGCTTGTTGTCATTGGAGGGTTTCATTCACCATTTTATTGAAGTGATCATATGTCTCAGTGTCATGTGCCATTTGAAGTCATTTGGAGCAAATAGGTTGATAGTTTGGAAGCTCTATTGTTTTGCACCTAAGCTTCTTGTAGCCTGACCTCATCCTCAAGATCATATACTCTTAAGACAAACTAATCTAATACCACTGATCCAAAACTTATAAGTTTTGATTGACATATATTTCAAGAACATGAAGATAACACTATAACAATGAATTCTCTAAGAAGTGATGTTTTATTACTCAAGATTGCAATACAATTATATGCTTATCTTTAGGAAAATATGTTTACTTTCTATTTTTGGCTACATCTTCATTTATACATATTTTGAAAGTATGAGGAGGATGTGGAAGGTCACCCATCTCAAGGGAGATTAAGTTGTTCAACTTTCATGATTTAAAATAATACAAAAATCAAGGAATTACTATTTTAAGAAACTTAGTATTTTTAGCCTGCTTTACTAAAATTGAAATTTGGGGAAATTTCATTAGGTTTTTAAAGGTAAAAAAGCCAATAAAATCTTGGTGCCATCTCACCATGTTTTCCTCATTATTATCCTACCAATGATTCAAATAGGGAGTCAATTGGATCTATGGTGCAAAAGTTATGGCTCCTAGAAGTTTCATCATTAATTGGGATAGAACTGTCACCCAAATTATTGCCCAAATCATTCCTTCCTCTTTGAGAAGAAATGGTCCCCATTGGATCAATATTCCACATCAATTATGGTAGTTATGTCTTAATTTGATTCTCTATGAGCCACTCACCTTGGTGGCTAAGTTGGCCCCTTTTGACTAGTCGATAAAGTAGAATAGAGCATCCTCTTGTTGTCTTCATTCAGGTGCCCACAATTTGATCCTCTTCCACCAGAGCAAATCTCTATGGATCAAGATCATCAATGTCTAGCTATTTTTTTATGACTGAAGTGTCTAACATAGGTAGATGATATGGTTTGAGGAGCTCCATGTTAAATATTGGATGCAGACCAAGGGAGGCTAGTAGGTTCAACTCAAAATAATTTTATCCAACTCTTTTGATGATGCTGTAGGGACCATATCTTAGAGGCCAATTTTTTTTTTGTGGGCCTACAAGTCATTCCTTTTAAATTTTAAACTAAACCTTGTCACCCACAACAAAATGGTGTTAAATCCTATCTTTTTCATGGCATTGCTTATAATTATGATTCATCTTCTCCAAGATGTCATTAACTTGCTATTGGATGTTTTGCATTTGTTCTATGAACTTTGTTGCTTTTGCTATCTTAGATCTCCCATGAGGTGTGTATTTCATGGTGTAGAATGAAATGGCTATATCAATTGGTGACATGGGTTGGAACCTAAAGCATACTTGGAATGGATTATGCTTGGTTGAGCTATATAGGGCCTGATTGTATCCATGTTGTATGAAAAGAAGCCCCTCATCCCATGTGTGTGGATGTTTGAAGTGATACATCCAAATCACGTGAATAATCAAGTAGTTTACCACTTCTATCTAACCATCAATTTATGGATGCAAGGATACAGACTTCATCATCTTGGTATCCATAATTTTTCATAGAGTGGACCATATGATGATTAGGAACTTACTATCTCGATCTAAGAGAATGGACTTGGGGAGACCAAAATGGATCCATATATGACTAAAATATAGTTAAGCAATTTCTTTAGTAGATATATTTTTCTTACAAGCAATCATGATAGCCATTTTTGAAAAATGATCAAATACAATAAAAATATAGTCCTTGCCATGTTTTGAAGTGGTAAAACTTGAGAGAAAATCCATTGAGATAGATTCCCAAGGTCTGGTTGGTTTTCGAAATGGCATGTACAATCTTTGATTCTTATTTATTGGCTTGGCTATCACACACGGGGTGCAATATTTTTGGTACCGTTCCACATCCTTTCATATATGGGGCTAGTAGTAGTGTTTTTTAATAACTACCACTCTCTTTTCTACACCAAAGTGTCTAGTTGTCCTATTGAAATGTGCTTCCCATATCATCTTCTATTGCTCTATAGTTGGAACATAGATATGCCCCATATGACAGAGGACATTATCTTGTGATTAAAAATTAGAAACATGTTCACCTTTTTTAATCACATGATATGTATCAATAAAGGTAGGATCTACTTCATAAAGAACACCCCAAGTGGTAGTCTCATGTCCACATAGGTCAATAACTATTGTGAGTGTATTTATTGGTAGGTGGCTCAGATAATTTATAACCATATTTGAGCTCCCTTTTTTTGTTTGATTATGAGATGGAATTGCTATAGATATGTGTCCCACTTTTAGTGCCTCTCATTTCATAATTTTCTCTATGTCTAGATGAATTCCAATGGTTTGAGGTCAGTGTGGATGATTGTCTCTTTCCCTAAGATGTAGTATTTCCATTGCTTTTAGTCTTGCACAATGGAATAGATAACCTTGTCATATGTTCTATATTTCCTAACTATATCAGTGAAAGTTTCACTATGATATGCAATAGGATGGTCATATTGCATGAGGATAGCTCCCATGGCATATTCAGATCCATTTATCATTAACTTGAAAGGTTGATGCAAATCTAGCAGGGCAAGAATAGGGGCTGAGCAAAGTCTATTATTCAAATTCTCAAATGCCCTTTGTTGTATTTTTACCCACTAAAATGTAGCTTTAGCTCCTCCTTTAGTCACTTGGGTTAGTGGCCAAGCAACATGTGAGAATCCAAGAATAAACCCATGATATAAATTTGCAAGACCTAAGAAGCTGTGAATTTCTATTAGGGTCCTTGTTATAAGCCATTCTTGAATAACCTAAATCTTATCTAAATTGACATGGACCCCTACATCATTCACACAGTACATTAGTTATTAAATTATTTTCATCTTGAATGTGCATTTGTTGAGATTTACATGCAACTTATGCTGTCAAAGGGTTTGAAGCACCTTATGAATATGTTGTAGATGATCCTCCCATGTTCTATTATAAATGAGTATGTCATCTAGGTAGATAACTATGAATGAGTTGGTAAAGGGTCATGAGATGCCATCCATCATCCTCATGAAGGTTACAAGTGTGTTGGTTAAGCTAAAAGGCATAACCAACCATTTGAAGAGCCCCTCCTTAGATTTGAATGCAGTCTACTAGAAATGGGTGGGATTGATGGGAATTTGGTGATAACTAGATTTGAAATCAATTTTGGTGAAGATATTTCCACCATGGAGTTTGTCTAGTAGGTCATCAATCTTGGGGAGGGGGTAGTGATTCTTCACAGTGATTTTATTTAGGGCTTGATAGTCAATACAAAGCCTCCATATTCCATCTTTATTTGGTGCTAGGATAATCAAGCTACTACAAGGTGAAGAGCTTGGCCTGATGTAACACTTTTAAATCAATTCTTGAATCTATCTTTTTATCTCATCATTCTCCAAAATTGATCTATGATACACAAGACTATTAAGCAAAGGTGATCCTAGGATCAAATTTATAGAATGTTTTACCTAGTAATGTAGTGGAACTCTTATGGGTGACTTGAATAAGTCATCATATTCTCTTATGATTTGTCCCTTCTAATTCTATTGTTGTGTTGATTATGTAGTCAGTACTGCAACATGGACATTCTTGGATTCTATGGTTTGAATACCATGAGAATAAATTACTTTGTTTTCTCTACCAATATCTAACATTATTTGGCACTAATCAGGGAGATAGATCTGGGAGGTGTTACCTTTGGTACCCTATAACACTGCATTCCAAGAGTCAAGGTGATTCTTCAAGTTCATGATTCATAGATGCCATGTTGATCATATATGTATGACTAACCAAGGAGTACATCACAAACATCTAGATTAACCACATCACCCAAGACTTCATCTTGGAAATTTTTTATTGCATATGAAAGAAGACACTGATGGGTGCCATGAATATCTCTCTTTAGGCTCAACAATCTAATATTGTATGGATTTGAGTGAGGCTTCATGGATAGACTGAATTTTCACAAATTTAGTAGAGATTAAATTATTTTGACTCCTACTATCAAGAATGAAATGCAGAGGCTTACTTTTTACCCATAATTTGGATTGAATAATCTTTCCTTATCATCTAGCCTTTCCTCATAGGTCTGTGATGAAGCAACGATGGTATTGGGCTCAAAATCTATAATCTCTTCTTCATCCTCTTTGACTATAGGTTGTGTATGAGATAGAGAAGTAGATGTCAGGTATTATGACTCAGATAGTAGTGACTTGATGGCTTGATTTTCTTCTTTGGAGTGAGTTCCATTTTTGTGGTAATCACCACATTTTGTAGTCCTCCCCTCTTGGGGTTTCTTATCTTAAAACTCCTTTTGCTTCCAAGTTTGGCCTCATGTTTGACCTTCCTTATCACTTTTCCATTTCAAAAGTTGACTCTTCATATTCTTTCTTCCATGCTTCTACTTAATCTTTATTGTAAACTTATATGCCTCTCTGATGATTTTGAAATTGAAGAGTTCCATTTCCCCCCGTATGTACCATTGTAGTCCACCATGATATTTGAGAGTCTTATATTTCTCACTTTTTTGGATACCCAATCTGGCAGATAGAGAATGAAAAATGTTTATGTAATCTTGAATAGATTGGTCCTTACCTTGGTGAAGTTGTTTCGACTATATGTACAGATCCTCATATACTCAAATGGGATAGTATTATTCATTTATCGCTTACATGAAATCATTCTAGGTAGCTTCCACATCAAGGTTAATGTCATCTATACTAAACCTCTTTTTGTACACTTCTCACCAATTTTTCATGGGTAATAACACTTTCAGAAGAGCAAAAGTGATCTTTTCCCCATCGGTGAATTTACTTATAGAGAAGTAGGAAGATAATTCATCCAACCAATTTTATACTACATCAACATTGATTTTACCTTCAAATGTAGGGATATAAAAATTCACCTAAACCTTGAAGGGTGTTGGGGCACTAAAAGGACATTTTATGGATGAGGAGCTAGGAAGTGCAGATGAAGAGCTAGAATTTCCCATCAAGAATTATTGGAAAATTTGGATGAATTACTACAACATCTATGATTGTTTCCATTGGAGGGCTTCATTCACCATTTCCTTGAAGGGATCAAATGTTTTAGTGTCATCTACCATTTTAAGTCATTTGGAGTGAATAGGTGGATAGTTTGGAAGCTCTATTATTTTTCACCCAATCTTCTTGTAGCCTAACCTTGTCCTCAAGATCATACACTCTCAAGGCAAACTACTTTGATACCACTGATCCAAAAATTATAAGTTTTTATTGATAGATATTTCAAGAACATGACAATAACACTATAACAATGAATTCTCTGATAAGAGATGCTTTATTACTCAAGATCACAATACAACTATATGCTTATGTCTGGGAAGAGATGTCTACTTTCCATTTTGGGTTACATCTTCATTTATACACATTTTTAAAGTAGGAGGAGGATGTGTAAGGTCACCAATATCAAGGGAGATTAATTGGTTGGAATTCCATTATTTAAAACAATACAAAATTTAAGGAATTACTATTTTTAGAAACTTACTATTTTTAAACTACACAAATAAAATTTTAATTTGGGTACTTCCATTGGGCTCTTTGGGGTCAAAAATAATCAAGAAAATCTTGGTGCCATCTCACCACATTATCCTCATTCTTAGCTTTCCAATGGTTCAAATGGGGAGTCAATTGGAGTTATGGTGCAAAAGTTATGGCTCCCAGAAGTTCCATCATCAGTTAGGGTAGAACCATTGCCCAAATTGTCACCTGAATTGTATCCGAGATCATTCCTCCCTCCTTGAGAGTAAATGGTCCCTATTTCATAAATATTCCTCATCAGGTGTGGTAGTTGTGTCTTAATTTTATTCTCTATGAGCCACTCACCTTGGTGGCTAAGTTGGCCCCTTTTGACCACTCGATAAAGTGGAATAGAGCATCCTCTTGTTATCTTCATCTAGGTGTCCATAATATAATATTCTTCCACTGGACCAAAACTCTATGGATCAAGTTCATCAATGTCTAGTTTTTCTGATACAACTAAAGTGTCTAACAAAGGTGGATGATATGATTTGAAGAGATCTATGTTAAATATTGGATGCAGGCCAAGGTAGGTTGGTAGGTTCAACTCAAAGGCATTTTTTCCAAATTTTATGGTGATGGTGTAGGGACCCTATCACAGAGGCAAAACTTTGCTATGTGGGCCTAGAAGTCATTCCTTTTATAGCCATAACCAAACCTTGTCACCCATAACAAAATGGTGTACAATCCTATGTTTGTCATAGTGTTTCTTATACTTATAATTCATCTTCAACAAGATGTCATGAAATTAATGTTGGATGTGTTGCATTTATTAAATAAAATTTGTTTCTTTTGATGCCTTAGACCTCCCATGAGGTGTGTATTCCATGGTGGAGAATGGAATGGCTATATCAATTGGTGCCATGGGTTGGAACCCAAAGCATACTTGGAATAGATTGTGCTTGGTTGAGATGTGAAGGTCCCAATTATATCCATGTTGTATGAAAATAATCCCGTCATCCCATGTGCATGGATGTTTAGAGTGATACATTTGAATCATGTGAAAAATCAAGTGGTTTACCACTTCTGTCTGACCATTAGTATATGGATAGAAGGATATAGACTTCATCATATTTATATACATCATCTTCCATAGAGTGGACCTAAATATGCTCAGTAACCTACTATCTTGATCTAAGACAATAGACTTGGAAAGACCAAAATAGTGCCATACATGACTAAAATATCATTGAGCAGTTTTTTCAGTAGATATATTTTTCTTACAAGTAATCATGATATCTATTTTTGAAAAATGATTAAATACAATAAAAATATAGGCCTTGCCATGTTTTGAAGTGTGAAAACCTAAGAGAAAATCCATTGAGATAAATTCTCAAGGCTTGGTTGGTTCTGGTAAAGGACAATCCTTGCTTCTTATTTGTTTACCTATCTATCACACATGGGATGCAATATTTGAGCTACCTTTCCACAACCTTTTGCATATGAGGCTAGTAGAAGTACTTTTAAATAACTACCAATGTACTTTATATACCAAAGTGTCCAGCTATCCTACTAAAATGTGCTTCCCATATCATCTTGTATTCCCCTATAGCTGGAACATAGATATGCCCCATATGATAGAGGTTATCATATTGCAAATAGAAATAAAAAGTATTTATACCTTCTTAAAGCACCTTATATGTATCATCAAAGGTAGGATTTACTTCATACAAAGCACACCAAGTGGTAGTCTCATGTCTACATAGGTCAAGAACTATTGTGAGTGTAGTAATTGGTGGGTGGCTCAGACAATCGATGGATGTATTTGATCTCCCATTTTTGTGTTTGATTATTAGACGGAATTGATATATATATATATATATATATATATATATATATATATATATGGCCCACTTTTGGTGCCTCTCACTTCATATTGTACTCTACATCTAGATGAATTCCAATCGTCTATGGTTAGTGTAGATCACCATCTTTTTTCCCAATATTTAGTGTTCCATTGTTTGCAAGCTTGTACAATGTCATTGAGCTTATTATCATATGTCAGGTATTTCCTGACTGTATTAGTGAAAGTTTCACTATGAAGCACCTTATGAACATGTTGTAGATGTTCCTCCCATGTTATAATATAGATGAGTATGTCATCCAAGTAGACAACCATGAATGAGTTTGTGAAGGGTCATAGATGTGATCCGTCATCCTCATGAAGGTTTCAATTGTGTTAGTTGAACTAAAATGCATAACCAACCATTTGAAAAGCCCATTCTTAGATTTGAATACAATCTTCCAAACATCAATGGGTTCAATGGGAATTTGGTGATAGCCAAATTTGAGATCAATTGTGGTGAAGAACTTTTCACCACAGAGTTGGTCTAGTAGGTCATCAATCCTAGGGAGGGGTTAGTGATTCTTCACAGTGATTTTATTTAGGGCTTGATAGTCAATGCAAATCCTCCATTTTCCATCTTTCTTTGGTGTCAGGATAATTGAGCTAGGACAGGGTGAAGAGCTTGGCCTGATCTGACCCTTTTGGATCAATTCTTGAATCTATCTTTTTATCTCATCATTCTCCAAAACTGATCTATGATACATAGGACTATTAGGCAAAGGTGATCTTGGGATCAAATTGATAGAATGTTTTACCTAAAGATTCAATGGAACTCCCATGGGTGACTTGAAAAATTAATCATATTCTCCAGTGATTTATCCCATCTACTTTTATTGTTGTGTTGATTGTGTAGTTAAGACTACAACATTAGTCTTCTTGGATTTCTATGTTTTGACCACCATGAGAACAAATTGCTTTATCTTCTCCACTAATATCTTACATTTCTTGGTAATAATTAGGGAGATAGATGTGGGAAGTGGTACCTATGTTACCCTATAGCATCACATTCTAAGAGTGAGGGTGATTATTCATGTTCATGATTCATAGATGTCAT
The DNA here is from genome assembly GCA_037957365.1 of Torreya grandis. NCBI lineage: Eukaryota > Viridiplantae > Streptophyta > Pinopsida > Cupressales > Taxaceae > Torreya > Torreya grandis. Next base: position 538,778 of record JARHVA010003348.1, on the reverse strand, counting down.
ATAAATTATACATGAATGGTTACCCAATGAGTACATCATAAATATCTAGATTGACCACATCACACAAGACTTCATCTTGGAAAAGGTTTTATTGCATATGAAAGAAGACACTGATGGGTGACATGAAGGTCCCTTCCTAGGATCAACCTGTAGACACCGCAAACGTGTCTGCACCTTGGTTCTCCCCCTTGTCCACCTCAAACCCCTATCCTAATCCTTGGCCTTAGTCCTCTCCATCCATTTGATTAGAATAACTTAAATATTTTAATTATGTGGCCCCCTTTCCACCTCACCCTTGCCACCTTGGATCCTCCCTTGAATCCCTCCACCTTCCCCCTAGCATTTATTATGCCAAATATCCTCATTATCTCCCCCCCACGCCCATTTAAGCATCCTCATGACCGTTCTTCCCACAACCCCTCACCCGGCGGCGTGCAAGAATGGGCAGAGGCTATTTTTAGTCTCCGTCCCCATTCTGCCACCGCTGACGTCGGTGACCCTTCGGCCGACGTCGGCGAAACTACCGACGTCGGCAGCCTTCAAGATGCCTTTCTGCATCCGTTGCAGCCCCTCGGGACCCTTGAGCTCGCAAACTGAATTCTCTTCGCTTCTCTGCGACTCTCTCTCTGGCATCTCGACTCTTCAATCTTTATATCAGACCCTTGTATCAGTCCTTTCACTTGACCTCTCCGCCAATCAATCTGACTCTCTCCCTCAGGTACATAGCAAGCTTCTGCAAGTGAACAACAGGGATTCTTCATCAGCAACAGGTCTTCAACAAGCAGCAACAACAACAATAGAGACCAGTAGGCACAGGTATGTTGTACTCTGTTTATTTTCTTTATGCTTTCTAGTCATTTCTAAACTAGATTTAGCACTTCTTTCCCTCAGTTCTGACTGTCACCCAGACCCGGATTCCTATCTCCCTGATTGGCTTCCTCTATCTCTCTGTCCCTCTCTGTCCATTTGACTCTCCTGTATCTCTGCACAGACCCCCTGACTGCCTCAAATCAGACTTAGACCCATCCACAGACTATCCTTAAACAGACCACAGACCAATCCTGGACCATCCACAGACCAAGACCTGACCAGGAACCTGACCAGACCCGTCTAGAGGCCATTGCCCCGACCGACGCCAGTCATTTCCCCCACCGACGTCAGTAGACTAACCGACGTCGGCAGACCCGATAACCAACGCTGATAGGACCACCAACGCCGGCGACTGAAACCAGGCCGACAGCTTCTTCCAAGTAAGCCTTTATTTCCATTCTTCTTTTCAGTTTGCTATCATTTTAGTCTATTTTAGCATTCTGTCATTTATCAGTCCTCCATCTCTTTATCAAAATAGTGGGTTGAACTCCCTTAAGGAAGTTCTCATACTTCTGGGAACAAGCTTTCGCTTGGCAACCCACCATCTATCCTATCTAATGCCTTTCTGTCCAAGTCTTCTTTCTTTGCAGGTGTCATTCCTCCACAGCCAAAGAGGGGTGCCCACAAGCGTCTGGATTTACGGTGCGCAGTCTATATCCAGGTACTTCTAGCCTTGTCCATTTATTTAGTTTCTTATTTGTTCTTTATAATCTGAAAGCGAATTAGCGATAGAAACATTCTGGCATGCCCGGTGGGACCCTAGATTCCTCCTGGGTTCCTTTTCTTCTTCATTCATTTAGGAGCATTAGGTTCTTACCTTTTCTCCTCCTTCTTTTCTTCTTAATGACACTATAAGCAGGAATTTAAAAAGAATCTTTCTTTTCTTTCTTGCACTTTCTAGACTAGTCTAAACATCATACTCTCAACCCTTTCTCAAACTTGTCTTCATAACAAATCTCACATTTTGACTTGGGCTTAAAACGTATTGCACTTTCATTTCTACTCGTGCTTGCATTAGTCCACATTTAGTAACTTAAATTGCATATTGAATAAATCATAGACACTTGATGTTACACTACCAGACCACATGCACTAAAACAAACATAAAACTTACCTGAGACAAGGCCCGACTAGGATTTCATCCCCCAGCGGATACCTTACCCATCCCGGTGACCCTACTTGGATTTCATCACCAAGGGGGAAGCCCACTCTGTTCTCTGGCAGAGGATAAACTCTAGGCGAGGTATATCTTGGCTAAGCGAGACCAGCTAACCACTGAAATCGTGAAGTGAGGGGAGCTTGCTCCTTAGCACCAGGCCACGTACCAGACCTAACACAGATCTTTGAGCACCTAAAACAAGACTCGAAACCATCTTTAGACTGCCTCTTCTAGGACCTTCTTGACAGCCAATCTCCCTAAACATTCATCTAAGGCATAAGCCACAAGTTTCTAAAGTTAATTTCTAGGATTTATCGCTTAGGCTTGTCTGTCTCTCTCTGTTCTTCTCTTCTCATCTGTTTGTTTGAGTGAGTAAGGACGCTTTCTTCATTGTTTTTCCAAGAATCTCAAAATCTTTTGGTTCTCTGGAAGACACAGTCACCGGCATCGGTTCTGTCACCGACGTCGGCTTCCCTTATTATCGGCATCGGTTATCTGACCAACGTCGGCCATTTTTCTTACCGACATCGGTTTTTAAACTGACGTCAGTCTCTATCACTGACCCTTTTTTTCAAAACCAGCAGCCTAAAACCTGTCCCTTCTCTGTCAAAAACCACATTCTGGTTTCCTGAGACTGCAAGAACACAGTTTTTGGAACCAGGACTCTCTTCCTAACCACTTTAGCCAACAACCGCTTCCATCTACCCCGTCCCTAACCAGTCCTATCATGGAGTTCCACTCGGAGACTAAAAGAACTCCTGCAGGACCGACCCCGACCCCGACCCTGACTCAAATTCCCATCATCCCTGAAGGGGACCAAGATTTTGCGAGATTCTTGGACCTCAATACCGCAGCCCTCCAAAACTATCTCGCGAGAAACCCAACACGGGACCTTTCGGGCGATGTGGCGACGACATCCACACCATTCACCACCCAACCCTTTATGACTCAGCCTTTCGTCTCAACTATTAACCCAACCATGGCCAATACGCAAAGTTTGGCCTCCCCATCTATTTTTAGACCGACCTCCATCAGGGTTCCATTACCCCCTCAACCACTTGCAATTCAACCAAATTCTACATCATATCAGAACTTGACCCCTCATACTCTTGTGCCCACAAATGTAAGAGTGCCAACCTATCTTTCTACCAGTGCCGCCATTCAACCACCTTTGGCGGTGCCCAGTCAACCTATACCTTCGACCTTCGTAACATAACCACCTCTAGCCTCCACTTCTGCCCCTACGACTAGTCATCCGTACATTGTACAACCGACATGTCGCATGCCTCCTCTAGCCTCTTCCAAGTGCCTTACAACTTAGGGGGCACTCAACCCACCAATCCGCCAGCAGATCTTATCAAGATGATGATGGATAAAATGTCCAGTCTCGAGACCTCTATTTCCGGTTCAAGCAATACTTTGTCATATGAGCAAATTTGCAGTGAGCCCATCCATCCTTCCGTCCCTATTCGACCATACCCTAACCATTGGGAGCTTCCTAAATTCACTCGCTTTCAGAGTAAGAAAGACCCACAACAACATCTATGGGCATTTAGACATGCCTGTTATCTTATTGCCCATGACGATGTGTTGCTTTTACGTATGTTCCCTATGTTGCTTTCTAGCCCAGCCCTTGACTGGTATAGTTCTCTTGCCAGACACTCTATCTTTTCATTCATTCAACTCGCCCAACTATTTCTTGACCATTTCTCGATCAACATCACCAAACAAGTCTCAATCACAGACCTTTACTCCATCAGGCAATTTGACGATGTATCAATTGTCGACTTTGTCACTCTTTGGAGAGGTCTGATCAATCAGCTCTCCTTCTCTTTGCCTCAACCTGAGCTCATCGAGCTCTTCTCTCGAGCATGTGCCAGACACATCTCTTCTACCTTGCGGATTCAGACATTCCGCACTTTTGACGAAGCTTTCATCATGGCTCAAAAGCTCAAACTCTGCGCCCTTGAAGAAGATAAGGTCAAATTGCGTCATACCAACACAAAATCTACTGACCATTCTTCTTCCAGACCTTCTTTTTCTGCCAATTTCGAATCTAAAGGAGTGGCCAATACTGTGGTCGTTAGATCACCATCCTCGACAACAACCAATTACTCTCAAACTTCAACATCTCCAAGCATCACTAAACAATTCCAACAACAGTACATTCAGCGTTCTTACACTCCACTTAGAGAACCATACGCTTCTGTTTTGGAAAAACTACTCAAGCAGGGGGTCCTCAATCTCCCTCCAATCCGACCACCTCAATTTGACCCTTCAAAATCCATCCCTACATGGTATAGGGAGGCCCACTTCTGTCCCTTTCATCGCGTCCAAGGCCATGACATCGACAACTGCCGAACTTTCAAAAACATCGTCCAAAACATGATCGACAAGGGGGATCTTATTTTAGATAACCCGAACGACCCACCTAACCAACATATCGACATTTTCAAACACCCTTTCCCAAATCATCCGCCTACTCAAAACAACGTCCAGACTTCGACCAATGACCCTCAAGACCATGACATTCACACGATTAGCACTATCTTGCCTCTTGTCCTTGACCAACCTCTTCCATTAAAGGATGAAGAACCTTCTTCTCCTATTAGTCCTCCATCTACCTCTCTTGTATTGGAAGACGCTTTGACCACATCAATGCCATTAAGCCCACCTCCATCCAAAGACCCTACCTTGCCTACTCCTCAACTACAAGTAGAAGGCACGATCATCCATGCCCTCTGCCCACTTGAGGAGCCACCCTCTCTTATTTCTTCTCCACCAAGAGAAGAACCAGTCTCTCCACCCATTTCAACCGAGGAAGACCCAGTCACGGTTTCCTCTTGCCCTTTGCGTGAGATTTCTACATCTCACTCACCTCTATCCACATCCAAACTGAAACCTACATCTAACCTCGCCTCACACAATAGTGGCCCTCGACCCAAACACACGAAAGCTACTAGACCTCACCGGAGGACTCATCTCCCACCTTCCTCATTACCTTCAATCTTGGGCCCGCATCCGTCCACTTTAATAGGAGTGCTTCCCACTCCCAAACTTCATAGAGGCACATCGCCTCTATTACTCTCTCATCCCATCAGACATACATCTCCTCCAAACCCTCGACCTATGCCTCTTTCACCTCCCAAACCAACGTCACCAACCCTCACTGCAATAAAACATCCCAACCCATTAGCAGGTTCATATGCCTTGCTCTTACGACAATTATTGCAGTCATCTCGTATCGACCTCCCGCCTCTTAGACAATATCAATCTCTCGGACCTAAACCACCTTGGTTCGACCACACTTGCATTTGTGTGTATCATCGCACGCCTGGACACGACACGAAACATTATTGTGCCCTCAAGGTTGCCATTCGCCGATGTTTGGAGAATGACACCTCTCTTTTCAACCACATCATCAATAAACCTTCAATACCACTCCGTTCGTCAACTCTCAGATCAAGGCCATCTTGGTTCGACGACTCTAAGTTTTGTCACTATCATCACACTCCGGGACATGACACTGAGCGTTGTTGCGCTCTTAAAGCTGTCATTCGTCAACACCAGAAAAAGGACACCCTTCTCACCAAGGATCCTCTTGACCACCTCTTCAACAAAACATCAACCCCGACTCATGCCTCTCTAACCTCATCACCTAAATCAGGACCTCCACGCTAGACTGTGGTCCCTTTGCTGCCTTTGACCCCCTTATTCGACATTAACACCATCCATCTGACCACTAAACCTCAACTGACCTTAACCAATCTTTCAAACATTCTCCCTACCCGCTGGGGGAATTCATCCTTCATCCAAACCTTGACCAACTGTTCAACCCAGTCTCTACCACATATCAATCACCTATTTAATCTTAAAACTTGACCAAGTGTCCATCGACCCAACCCCCGACCAATTATTCGACTAGTCTCAACCAAACTTCAACCAAATATCAATCAACCAGACCTCTTGACCAAACATTCAACCTTTTTCAACCAACCAACGACAATGTCAACCAACTTCACATCCATCAATCAACACCTGACCAATCTCTGGAAAGAGGCAAATTGGGGCAAGTTTGCTCCTAATTGACTTGGACCTTATCATAACATACAAGCATGGCCCAGGGTCTTATTAGACCTTAAACCCCTTCTTATGTCTTGCATCTTTGACCATTCTTTTGTTAGTCGAGTACTCGTCTACTTGACACGTAACTTGAGCTCGTCCCTTAAGCAATCCTCATCCTCTTAATCCTCATTCCTTTCAACCCTATTCCCCTTTAACAAGTCCTCTACGACCCTTTTATGATGCAGTAATGCTTTGTCCTAATAAAAGGGAGCCCTTGACCTTCCATACTCTTGTCCATAACTCAAATTCCTATAAAAAAATCCAAAAATCAAGATGTCAAAACATAATCCAAGGTCACAAACTCAAATCAAAAAGACAGACTGATCCCTCGAAGGACAGGTGTACTATCATTGCTGTATTACTAGACTGATCCCTTGAAGGACAGCTATTCAAACATTATAAAGCAAAAGTATAGACCACTCCCTCGAAGGATGGCTATGACTAAATCTTGCTACAAATAGCAAACTTTCTTAGAAGCTTCCCGCATTGATCAGCTTCGCAAAATTACCATACATCAAAAGACATCTCTATGTAGGCTTCCCGCATCGACCAGCCTGCCCAATAAAAAAAAAAAAAAAAATGAGTCATGGACTTGGCTTGTAGTTGTCTCAGGGTCTCCTATAAAAAGGGGCAAGGTTATTCCTGCTCTTAAACTGGGTTACCCTATCCACCTCCTATCACCTGCTCAGGGGACTTCGAGCTCACTTTAATGTCAAAGTGATTTGATTACCGTTCTAACACCACACTGGTCAACGACGCAATGCATGAACAGGGCTTTTGTTCTAATAACCCCTATCTATGCTTCTTTTCTGGTCCTTGTCAATGAAAGAGCAATTTGCCTTTCATATTTTCTCTACACTTTGGCCACATCAATTGTCAACTCAAACCAAGCTATTTGTCATCCTTACGACATCAGGCGTCGCCTTGTCCTTTTCACATAGTTTTCATGGACACCAATACACATGGAAACTATCAACCAGACCCAATTTATGTTAAGCATAAACCTATACTTGCTGAAGCATAAATAGACCTCCATTCATTTTTAGCATACATCCATCACGACTATAGAAACTTGCTAGGGATGAAAGACTCTCGACCAATGTTACAGAATACACCATTTGGGAAAGGCTGTAACATGTCTTCCCCCTCATCATTTCGACACTCAACCAAACTCATCATCGACCATTTTGACCCTCACAGTCTGAACTACATTGGTCTGAGGCCCTATGACCAAGGCTATGTAGGCAGCACTCAGATACCACATCCTCTGAGGTTAGCTCGACCACCCCCATTTTGTTTGTCTTTTTGATGGACAAACCTTTTCTTCTGTGACTTTGATCATGACCAACTCCATCAACTTTGACCAAGACCAATCATTTTCTTTGACCAAGACCAATCATTTTCTTTGACCATTCCTCCCTTTTTGGGAGAACTACATTGGCCTGAGGCCCTTCACACAAGGGCTATGTAGGCAGCACTCAGATCACATGACGTTTTCTGAGGTTAGCTCAGCCACATCTTTTTATCCATCCATCCCCTTGAAAAATGATCATTGGAGATCATGCCTATCTCCTCAGACCCTGACCATTTCCAAGACAACCCTATCTCAATTTTGTTTGCACGCATGCTACCTCACGGCTGGTTAGCAGAATTGTTCGCATACCTTATTTTTGGACCCTCACAAGTATAGGATCACAAGCCGGTTGATCCACACTACTTGTGACTTTTTCGTGATTCTAGGAGCACTTCCTGAGCCCGGGATACCTAAAACGCGACGACCCATTTGGATTTTTAGCTTAGATTGAGTGACCCGATCAGCAGACGACTAAATGCTGGGGCCCAGTTATTTCAATTTTGGCACTCCTTGACCCTCGACATGTGACAATTTGACCCGACCATCCCATGATGTGGTATACGCGCAATCACGAATTTTGCAGCGTTGTCACTCACTTTCCACCCTCACCCCTCTTTCTCATCCACCTTTTGTCAAATCAGCACCCGACATCAGGTTCCTTCCCTCGACTCCTACTTTGAGGGGGAATACCTCATCCATACTTCGGGGCAATCCACATCATCCTTCACCTAGGGCAACCACCTCCTGTTTTTGTCTTGCAGTTTGTCCAAAACAACCAACAAGACAAAAAGGGGCAAATGTAGACACCACAAACGTGTCTGCACCTTGGTTCTCCCCCTTGTCTGCCTCAAACCCCTATCCTAATCCTTGGCCTTAGTCCTCTCCATCCATTTGATTAGAATAACTTAAATATTTTAATTATGTGGCCCCCTTTCCACCTCACCCTTGCCACCTTGGATCCTCCCTTGAATCCCTCCACCTTCCCCCTAGCATTTATTATGCCAAATATCCTCATTATCTTCCCCCCATGCCCATTTAAGCATCCTCGTGACCGTTCTTCCCACAACCCCTCGCCCGATGGCGTGCAAGAATGGGCAGGTGCTATTTTTAGTCTCCGTCCCCATTCTGCCACCGCCGACGTCGGCGACCCTTCGGCTGACGTCAGCAAAACTACCGGTGTCGGTAGCCTTCAAGATGCCTTTCTGCATCTGTTACAGCCCCCCGGGACCCTTGAGCTCACAAACTGAATTCTCTTCGCTTCTCTGCGACTCTCTCTCTGGCATCTCGACTCTTCAATCTTTGTATCAGACCCTTGTATCAGTCCTTTCACTTGACCTCTCTGCCAATCAATCTGACTCTCTCCCTCAGGTACACAGCAAGCTTCTGCAAGTGAATAACAGGGATTCTTCATCAGCAACAGGTCTTCAACAAGTGGCAACAACAACAACAGAGTCCAGCAGGCACAGGTATGTTGTACTCTATTTTTTTTCTTTATGCTTTCTAGTCATTTCTAAACTAGATTTAGCACTTCTTTCCCTCAGTTCTGACTGTCACCCAGACCCAGATTCCTATCTCCCTAATTGGCTTCCTCTATCTCTCTGTCCCTCTCTGTCCATTTGACTCTCTTGTATCTCTACACAGACCCCCTGACTGCCTCAAATCAGACTCAGACCCATCCACAGACTATCCTTAAACAGACCACAGACCAATCTCGGACCATCCACAGACCAAGACCTGACCAGGAACCTAACCAGACCCGTCTAGAGGCCATTGCCCTGACTGACGCCAGTCATTTCCCCCACCGACGTCGACAGACTAACCGACGTCGGCAGACCCGACAACCGACGCTGGTAGGACCACCGACGCCAGCGACTGAAACCAGGCCGACAGCTTCTTCCAGGTAAGCCTTTGTTTCCATTCTTCTTTTCAGTTTGCTATCATTTTAGTCTATTTTAGCATTCTGTCATTTATCAGTCCTCCATCTCTTTATCAAAATAGTGGGTTGAACTCCCTTAAGGAAGTTCTCATACTTCTGGGAACAAGCTTTCGCTTGGCAACCCACCATCTATCCTATCTAACGCCTTTCTGTCCAAGTCTTCTTTCTTTGCAGGTGTCATTCCTCCACAGCCAAAGAGGGGTGCCCACAAGCATCTGGATTTACGGTGTGCAGTTTATATCCAGGTACTTCTAGCCTTGTCCATTTCTTTAGTTTCTTATTTCTTCTTTATAATCTGAAAGCGAATTAGCGATAGAAACACAACCATCCAATACTATATGGATTTGGGTGAGGCTTAATGGATAGATTTAGACTTTTCATAACTTTAGTAGAGATTAAATTATTTTAACTCCCACTATCAAGAATGAAATGTAGAGGCTTACCTTTTACTCATAATTTAGAATGAAATAATATCTCCTTATCATCTAGACTTTCCTCACTAGTCTGTGATGAATCAATGATGGTATCAGGGTCAACATCTATAATCTCTTCTTCATCCTCTTTGACTGTAGGTTGTGTATGAGATAGAGTAGTAGATGTCAAGTATTGTGACTCAAATAGTAGTTACTTGATGGCACAATATTCTTTAAAGTGAGTTATAGTTTTCTTGTAATCACACCATATTCTAGTCTTCCCCTTCTACGGTTTCTTATCTTGAAACTCCTTTTGATTCTAATTTTGGCCTCATGTTTGACCTTCATTGTCACTTTTCCATTTTGAAGGTTGACTCTTCATATTCTTTCTTCCATGCTTCTACTCAATATTCATTATGAACTTGTATGCCTCACTGAGGGTTTCCAAATTGAAGAGTTCCATTTCCACCCATATGTACCATTGTAGTCCACCATGATATTTGAGATTCTTATGTTTCTTACTTTCTTGGATGCCTAATCTTGCAGACATAGAATAAAAAATGTCTGTGTAATATTGAATAGATTGGTCCTTACCTTGATGAAGTTGTTGCCACTATATGTACAGATCATCATATGCTCCAATGGGATATTATTATTCTTTTACCTCTTTCATGAAATCATCCTAGGTAGGTTCCACCTCAAGGCCATGTCATTTGTATTGAACCTCTTTTTTTACACTTCCCACCAATTTTTCATGGGAAATGATACTTTCAAAAGAGTAAAAGTGATCTTTTCCCCATCAGTGAATTTATTTATAGAGAAGTAGGAAGATAATTGATCCAACCCATTTTCTACTAAATTAGCAATGATTTTTCTATTCAAATGTAGTAATATAAAAACTCACCTGAACCTTGAAGGGTGTTGGGGCACCAAAAGGAAATTCCATGGATGAGGAGCTAGGAAGTGCAGATGAATAGGTGGATAGTTTGGAAGCTCTATTATTTTTCACCCAATCTTCTTGTAGTCTAACCTTGTCCTTAAGATCATACACTCTCAAGACAAACTATTCTGATACCATTGATTCAAAACTTATAAGTTTTTATTGATAGATATTTCAAGCACATGAAAATAACACTATAATAATGAAGTCTCTGATAAGAGATGCTTTATTGCTCAAGATCACAATACAACTATATGCTTATGTCTAGGAAGAGATGTCTACTTTCCATTTTGGGTTACATCTTCATTTATACACATTTTTAAATTATGATGATGATGTGAAAGGTCACCAATCTTGAGGGAGTTTAAGTGGTTGGACTTCCATGATTTAAAATAATAAATAATTTAAGGAATTACTATTTTTTGAAACTTACTATTTTTAAATTGCACTACTAAAATTTAAATTTGAGATAATTTCATTAGGTTTTTGTGAGTCAAAAGCAACTAATCAAATATCTATACCATCTCACCACATTCTCCTCATTCTTATCTTTCCAACGGTTCAAACAGGGAGTCAATTGGAGTTACGGTGCAAAAGTTATGGCTCTCAAAAATTCCATCAACAATTAGGGTAGAACCGTCATCTAAATTATCACTAGAATTATTGCCAAGATCATTCCTCCCTCCTTGAAGAATCAATGGTCCCCATTGAATAAATATTCCTCATCGGGTGTGTCAATTGTGTCTTAATTTGAGTTTTTGTGAGCCACTCACCTTGGTGGCTAAACTGGCACCTTTTGACCACCCGATAAAGTGAAATAGAGTATCCTTTTATTGTCTTCATCCAGGTGTCTATAATATATTCCTCTTCCACTAGAGCAAAACTCTATGGATCAAGATCATCAATGTCTAGTTGTTCTAATATGACTGAAGTGTCCCACAGACCTAGATGTCCCATAGAACTAGATGATATGGTTTGAGGAGATCCACATTTAATATTGGATGCAGACCAAGGTAGGTTGGTAGATTTAATTCAAAATCATTTTCTCCAACTTTTATGGTGATGGTGTAGGGACCATATCATAGAGGGAAAATTTTCTTGTGTGGTCCTGCAAGTCATTCCTTTTGAATCCAAAACCAAACCTTGTCACCCATAGCAAAATGGTGTGTAATCCTATGTTTGGCATGTCATTACTTATACTTCTGATTCATCTTCTCCAAGATGTCATGAAATTGTTTCTAGATGTGTTGCATTTTTTTAATGAAATTTATTGCTTTTACTTCCTCAGATCTCCCATGAGGTGTGTATTCCATGGTGAAGAATGGAAAAACTATATAAATTAGTGCCATAGGTCAGAACCTAAAGCATACTTGGAATGGACATTTCTTGGTCAAGCTATGTAGGGCATGATTATATCCATGTTGTATGAAAAGAATCCCCTCATCCCATGTGCATATATGTTTGGAGTGATACATCTGAATCATGTGAACAATCAAGTGGTTCTCAACTTCTATCTAACCATCAATCTATGGATGGAAGGCTATGGACTTTATCAAATTTGTATCCATCATCTTCCATAGAGTGGACTAGAAGATGCTCAGGAACCTACTATCTTGATCTGAGACAATGGACTTGGGGAGAAAATAATGGATCCATACATGACTAAAATATAGCTGAGTAATTTCTTCAATAGATATATTTTTCTTACAAGCAATCATAATAGCCATTTTTGACAAATGATGAACTACAAAAAAAATATAGTCCTTGCCATGTTTTGAAGTGGGAAAACCTGAGAGAAAATCCATTGAGATAGATTCGCAAGGCCTAGTTGGCTCCAGTAATGGCATGTACAATCCTTGCTTCTTATTTATTGGCTTGGTTATCACACATGGGGTGTAAGATTTAAGGTACCTTTCAACATCCTTTAAAATATGGGGGTACTAGAAGTTTTCTAAAGATCTACTAATGTTGTTTCTACACCAAAATATCCAATTGTCCCACTAAATTGTGCTTCCCATATTATCTTCTATTGCTTTGTAATAGGAACACAGATATGCCCCATATGATAGAGGACATTGTCTTGCAAATAGAAATTAGAAACATGTTTACCTTATTGAATCCCTTAATATTTATTAGCAAAGGCAAGATCTACTTCATATAAAACACCCTGAGTGGTAGTCACATGTCTGCACATGTCAAGAACTATTATGAGTGAAGTAATTGGTGGGTGACTCAAACAATTTGTGGCCATATTTGAGCTCCCCTTTTTTTGTTTGATTATTAGATGGAAAATTTATAGATATGTGGCCCACTTTTGGTGCCTCTTATTTTGTATTTTACTTTGTGTCTACATGAATTATAATGGTCTATGGTCAGTGTGGATGACCATCTATTTCACTAAGATGTAATGTTTCCATTATTTATAGGCTTACACAATGCCATATAGCTCCTTGTCATATCTTGGGTATTTCCTAACTGTATCAGTGAAATTTTCATTGTGATATGAAACAAGATGTCCATGTTTCATGATGATATCTCCCATAGCATATTAAGATGCATTTGTCATCAACTTGAGAGGTTGATGAAAATTTGGCAGGGAAAGAATAGGGGCTAAGTAAAGTCTTTTCTTCAAATTCTCAAATGCCCTTTGTTGTGTTTCACTCCACTGAAATGTATATTTATATCCTCCTTTAGTCAATTGGGTTAGTGGCTAAGCAACATGTGAGAATCCAAGAATAAACTTGTGATAGAAATTTGTAAGACCCAAGAAGCTATGAATTTTTATGAGGGTCCTTAGTGTAGGTTATTCTTGAATAACCTAAATCTTCTCTGAATTGACATGGACCCCTTCCTCATTCAAAATGTGCCCTAGGTACTAATTTTTTTCATCTTGAATGTGAATTTATCGATATTTTCATACAACTTATGCTCTCAAAGAGTTTGAAGCACCTTACAAACATGTTGTAGATGTTCCTCCCATGTTATGTTGTAGATGAGTATGTCATATATGTAGACAACCATGAATGATTTGGTGAAGGGTCACAGGATGTCATTTGTCATCCTCATGAAGGTTGAAAGTGTGTTAGTTAATCTAAAAGGTATAACCAACCATTTGAAGATACCCTCCTTAGATTTGAATGCAATCTTCTAGACATCAGTGGAATCAATGGGAATTTGGTGATATCTAGATTTGAGATCAATTTTGGTGAAGAAATTTACACCATGGAATTAGTCTAGTAGGTCATAAATATTGGGGAGGGGGTATTGATTCTTCACAATGATTTTATTTAGGGCTTGATAGTCAATTCAAAGCCTCCATGTTCCATCTTTCTTTGGTGCCAAGACAATTAGGTTTCCATAGGGTGAAGAGTTTGGCCTAATGTGACCCTTTTGGATCAATTCCTAAATCTATCTTTTTATCCCATCAATCTCTAAAATTGATCTATGATACATAAGACTATTAGGCAAATGTGATCTTGGGATCAAATTGATAGAATGTTTTACCTGGAGATGTAGTGGAACTTTCATGGGTGACTTGAATAAGTCATCATATTCTCATAGTATTTATCCCCTCTACTTTTATTATTATTTTGATTATGTATTCAAGATTGAAACATTATGTTTCTTTGATTTTTATGGTTTGACCACCATGAGAATGAATTTCTTTATCTTTTCCACCAATCTCTTACATTTCTTGGCACTAATCAAGGAGACAGATGTGGGAGGTGGTACCTTTGGTACCCTATAGTTTTGTATTCCAAGAGTGAGGATGATTCTTTAGGTTCATGATTCATAAATTCCATGTTGATCATACATGAATTACTGACCAAGAATTACATCACAAACATCTATATTGACCACATCACACAAGACTTCATCTTGGAAAGGTTTTATTGCATATGAAAGAAGACACTGATGGGTGACATAGAGGTATCGCCCTAGGCTCAACCATCCAATATTGTATGGCTTTGGGTGAGGCTTCATAAATAGATTTAGACTTTTCACAACTTTAGTGGAGATTAAATTCTTTTGACTCCAACTATCAAAAATGAAATGTAGAGGCTTACCGTTTACCCATAATTTGGAGTGAAATAATCTTTCTTTGTCATCTAGCATTTCCTCATGGGTCTATAATGAAGCAATGATGGTATTAGGTTCAAAATCTATAATATCATCTTTGTCCTCTTTGATTGTAGGTTGTGTATGAGACAGAGCAATAGATGTTGAGTATTGTGACTCAAAAAGTAGTGACTTGATGGCTCGACATTCTTCTTTGGAGTGAGTTCTAATTTTCTAGTAGTCATACCATTTCCCAATCTTCCCCTTCTAGGTTTTCTTATCTTGAAACTCCTTTTATTTCCAATTTTGGCCTTATGTTCTATCTTCCTTGTCACTTTTCCATTTTGAAGGCTGACTCTTTGTATTTTTTCTTCCATGCTTCTGCTCAATCTTCACTATGAACTTGTATACCTCACTGAGGGTTTCCAAATTGAAGAGTTCTATCTCCCCCCATATGTACTATTGTATTCCAACATGATATTTGAGATTATTATGTTTCTAACTTTATTGGATGCCTAAT
Organism: Torreya grandis; assembly: GCA_037957365.1. Lineage (NCBI taxonomy): Eukaryota > Viridiplantae > Streptophyta > Pinopsida > Cupressales > Taxaceae > Torreya > Torreya grandis. The sequence goes on along the minus strand of JARHVA010003348.1, from coordinate 523,402 downwards.
CTTGTAGATAGAGAATGAAAAATGTTTGTGTAATCTTGAAAAAATTGGTCCTTACCTTGGCAACGTTGTTGCCACTATATGAACAGATCATCATATGCTCCAATGGGATAGTATTCTTCCTTTACCACTTCCATGAAATCATCCTAGGTAGGTTCCACCTTAAGGCCAATTTCATTTTTACTAAACCTCTTTTTCTATAGTTCCTACCAATTTTTCATGAGCAGTGATGCTTTCAAAAGAACAAAAGTGATATTTTCCCCATCTTTGAATTTATTTATAGAGAAGTACAAAGAAAATTGATCCAACCAATTTTTTACTACATCAGCATTGATTTTGGTTTCAAATGTAGGGTTATTAAAATTCACTTAAACCTTCAAGGGTGTTGGGGCACTAAAAAGATGTTCCATGGATGAGGAGCTAGGAAGTGCACATGAGGAGCCAAAATTTCCCATCATGAGTTATTAGAGAATTTGGGTGAATTGTTACAACATATATGCTTATTTCCATTGGAAGGCTTCATTCACCATTTCCTTGAAGGTATTGGATGTCTCAGTATCATCCAGCATTTTAAGTCATTTGGAATGAATAGGTGGATATTTTGTAAGCTCTATTCTTTTCTACCCTATGTTCTTATATCTTGACATCATCCTCAAGATCATACACTCTCAAGACAAACCTCTCTAATAACACTGATCTAAAACTCAGAGGTTTTGATTGATAGATATTTCAAGAATACAAAAATAACACTGTAACAATGAGTTCTCTGAGAAGAGATGTTTTATTACTCAAGATCGTAATGTAGCTATATGTTTATCTATGGGAAGACATGTCTTCTTTCCAATTTAGCTTACATCTTCATTTATACACATTTTTTAAGTAGGAGGAAGATATGTAAGGTCACTAATATTGAGGGAGATTAAATGGTTCAATTTACAGGATTTAAAATAATATAGAATTCAATAAATTACTATTTTTAGACTACACAAATAAAATTGAAATTTGGGGCACTTACATAAGGTTTTTGGGGGTCAAAAACCACTAAGCAAATCTTGATGAAATCTCACCACATTCTTCTCATTATTAGCTTTCCAAAAATTCAAATGGGGAGTCAATTGGAGATATGATGCAAACATTATGGCTCCCAAAAGTTTCATCATCAATTGGGGTAGAACCGTCACCTAAATTGTTGCCCAGATCATTCCTTCCTCCTTGAGAAGCAATGGTACCCATTTAATCAATATTCCTCATCAGGGGTGGAGGTTGTGTCTTAATTTGATTCTCTGTGAGCCACTCACCTTGGTGGCTAAGTTGGCCCCTTTTAACCACCTAATAAAGTGGAATAGAGCATCCTCTTGTTGTCTTCATCCAAGTTATTACAATCTGATCCTCTTCCACTAGAGAAAAACTCTATAGATGAAGATCATCAATGATAAGTGTTCTATTATGACTAAAGTGTCCAAAAGAGGTGGATGATATGGTTTGAGGAGCTCTATGTTAAATATTAGATGCAGACCAAGGTAGGCTGGTAGGTTAAACTCAAAATCATTTTCTCCAAATTTTCAAGTGATGTTGTAGAGACCATATCACAAAGGCCAAATTTTTATATGTGGGCATGCAAGCCATTCCTTTTAAAGCCACAACCAAACCTTGTCACCCACAACAAAATGGTGTGCAATCCTATGTTTATCATGGCATTACTTATACTTCTAATTCATCTTTTCCAAGATGTCATGCACTTGGTACTAGATGTGTTGCATTTTTTTAATGAAATTTATTATTTTTTCTGCCTCATATCTCTCATGAGGTGTGTATTCCATAGTGGAGAATAGAACAACTATATCAGTTGGTGCCTTGGGTTAGAACCTAAAGCATACTTAGAATATATTGTGCTTGGTCGAGCTATGTAGGGCCTGATTGTATATATATTTTATGAAAAAAAGACCCTCATCCCATGTGCATAGATGTTTGGAGTGATACATCTGAATCCTATAAAAAAATCAATTAGCTCATCACTTTTGTCTAACAAGTAGTCTATGGATGGAAGGCTTTGGACTTCATTAGCTTGGTATCCATCATCTTCTATAGAGTGGACTAGAATATGCTCAAGAACCTACTATCTTGATCTAAGATAATGGACTTGGGGAGACCAAAATGGAGCCATACATGACTAAAATATTGTTGAGTAGTTTCTTTAGTAGATATATTTTTCTTATAAGCAATCATGATAGCCATTTTAAAAAAATGATCGACTACAACAAAAATATAGTCCTTGCCATGTTTTAAAGTGGGCAAACCTGAGAAAAAATCCATTGAGATAGATTCCCAAGGCTTGGTTGGTTCTGGTAATGGCATGTAAAATCCTTACTTCTTATTTATTAGCTTGGATATTGTACATGGGGTGCAAGATTTGAGGTACCTTCCCACATATTTTCATATACAAGGCTAATAAAAGTGTTTTTGAAGAACTACCAATGTCTTTTCTACACCAAAGTGTCTAGCTGTCCTACTAAAATGTGCTTCCCATATTTTATTCTATTTCTCTACAACTAGAACATAGATATGCCCCATATCATAGAGGAAATTATCTTGAAAATATAAATAAAAAACATGTTTACCTTATTGAAGCACCTAATATCTATTAGCAAAAGTAGGATCTACTTCATATAGAGCACCCTAGGTAGTAGTCTCACATTCGCATAGGTCAAGAACTATTGTGAATGTAGTAATTCATGGGTGGCTCAAGTAATCTATGGTATTATTTGAACTCCCTTTTTTGTGTTTGATTATTAGATGGAATTGCTATAGATATGTGGACCACTTTTGGTACCTCTTATTTCATAACTTTCTCTACATCTGCATGAATTCTAATGGTCTATGGTCAGTGTGGATGACCATCTCTTTCCCCAAGATGTAGTGTTTCTATTGTTTAGAATTTTTCACAATGGCATAGATCTCCTTGTCATATGTCAGGTATTTGTTGACTATATCAGTGAAAATTTCACTATGATATGAGACAAAATGGCCATGTTGCATGACGACAAATCCCATGGCATATTTAGATGCATTTATCATCAACTTGAAAGGTTGATACAAATATGGCAAGGCAAGAATAGGGGCTAAGTAAAGTCTATTCTTCAAATTCTCAAATTCCCTTTGTTGTATTTCTCCCCATTGAAATGTAGCTTTAGCTCCTCCTTTAGTCACTTGGGTTAGTGGCCAAGCAACATGTGAGAATCCAAAAACAAACCTACGATAGAAATTTATGAGACCTAAGAAGCTATGAAGTTTTGTGAGGGTCCTTGGTATCTCTATATCGACAAGGACCCCTTCCTCATTCACAATGTACCCTAGGTATTGATTTGTTTTCATCTTGAATGTGCATTTGTCAAGATTTTCATACAACTTGTGCTCCTAAAGAGTTTAAAGCATCTTATAAACATGTTTTAGATGTTCCTCACATGTTCTACTATAGATGAGTATGTCATCTAAGTAGACAACTATGAATAAGTTGGTGAAGGGTCATAGGATGTCATCCATCATCCTCATGAAGATTATAGGTGCGTTAGTTAAGCCAAAAGGCATAAATAACCATTCAAAGAGCCCCTCCTTATATTTTAATGCAATATTCAAGACATTAGTGTAATTGATGGGAATTTGGTGATAGCTAGATTTGAGATCAATTTTGGTGAAGAACTTCACAACATAGAGTTGGTCTAGTAGGTCATCAATCCTAGGGAGGGGGTAGTGATTCTTCACAGTGATTTTATTCATGGCTTTATAGTCAATGTAAGGCCTCTATGTTCCATGTTTATTTAATTATAGGATAATCAAGCTACCATAGGGTGAGGAGCTTGGCCTGATATGACCCTTTTGGATCAATTCTTAAATCTATCTTTTTATCTCATCATTCTCCAAAATTGATCTATGATACATATGACTATTAGATAAAGGTGATCCTAGGATCAAATTGATAGAATGTTTTACCTGGTAATGCAATGGAAATCTTGTGGGTGACTTGAATAAGTCATCATATTCTATTATGATTTGTCCCATCTAATTTTATTCTTGTGTTGATTATGTAGTCAAGACTGTAACATCAACCTTCTTGGATTTATAAGGTTTGACCATCATGAGAATGAATTGCTTTATTTTTCCACCAATCACTTACATTTTTTGGCACTAATCAAGGAGATAGATGTGAGAGGTGGTACCTCTCATACCCTATAATATCAAATTCCAAGAGTGAGTGTGATTCTTTGGGTTCATGATTCATAGATGCCATATTGACCATACATGAACGATTGACCAAGGAGTACATCACAAATATCTAGATTTACCACATCACACAAGACTTCATCTTGGAAAGGTTTTATTACATATGAAATAAGACATTGATGGGTGACATAGAGGTCTCTCCATGGGCTCAACCATCTAATATTATATGGCTTTGGATGAAGCTTCATGGATAGATTTAAAATTTTCATAATTTGAGTAGAGATTAAATTCTTTTGACTCCAAATATCAAGAATGAAATGTAAAGGCTTACCTTTTACCCATAATTTAGAGTGAAATAATCTTTCCTTGTCATCTGGCCTTTCTTCATGTGTCTATGATGAAGCAATGATGGTATCGAGCTCAGCATCTATAATGTCTTCTTTATCCTTTTATATTTTAGGCTGTGTATGAAATAGAGCCATAGATGTTGAGTATTGTGACTCAAAAAGTAGTGACTTGATGGCTTGAAATTTTTATTTGGAGTGAGTTCTATTTTTATGGTAATCACACCATTTTCCACTCTTCCCCTTCAGGGATTTTTTTATCTTGAAACTACTTTTACTTCCAATTTTGGCCTCATGTTTGACCTTCCTTGTCACTTTTCCATTTCAAAGGTTGAGTCTTTGTATTATTTATTCCATTATTATACTCAATCTTCACTATAAACTTGTATGCCTCACTAAGGGTTTCCAAATTGAAGAGTTCTATTTCCCCACGTATGTAAAATTTTAGTCCACCATGATATTCGAGAGTCTTATGTTTCTCACTTTTTGAGATGCCCAATCTTGCAAATAGAGAATGAAAAATGTCTATGTAATCTTAAATAGATTGGTCCTTACCTTGGTGAAGTTGTTGCCATTGTATGTACAAATCATCATATGCTCCAATGGGATAATATTCTTCCTTTACCACTTCCACAAAGTCATCCCAAGTAGGTTATACCTCAAGGCCAATGTCATCTATACTGAACCTCTTTTTGTACACTTCCCACCAATTTTTCATGGGTAATGATGCTTTCAAAAGAATAAAAGTGATATTTTCCCCATCAATGAATTTATTTATAGAGAATTAGGAAGATAATTGATCCAACCAAATTTATAATACATTAACATTGATTTTGCCTTCAAATGTAGGGATATCAAAATTCACCTAAATCTTGAAGGGTGTTGGGACACTAAAAGGATGTTCTACAGATGAGGAGCTAGGAAGTGCACATGAGGAGCCATAATTTCCCATCAAGATTTATTGGATAATTTAGGAAAATTGTTTTAGTATCTATGTTTATTGCCATTGGAGGGCTTAATTCACCATTTCCTTGAAGGGATTGGATGTTTCAGTGTCATGTACCATTTGAAGTCATTTGGAGTGAATAGGTGGATAGTTTGGAAGCTCTATTATTTTCCACCCAAGCTTCTTATAGCCTAACCTTATCTTCAGGACCATACACTCTCAAGACAAGCCACTCTAATACCACTAATCGAAAACTAAAAAAATTGGAATGACATATCTTTCAAGAACATGAAAACAACATTTTAATAATAAATTCTCTAAGAAGAGATTTTTATTACTAAAGATTGCAATACATCTATATGCTTATCTCTGGGAAGAGATGTCTGATTTCAATTTTGGGTTACATATTCATTTATACAAATTTTGAAAGTAGGAGGATAATGTGGAAGGTCACCAATATTGAGTAAGATTAAGTGTTTTGACTTCCATGATTTGAAACAATACAAAATTTGAGGAATTACTATATTTAAAAACTTACTATTTTTAGACTACTCTACTAAAATTAAAATTTGGGGCACTTCCGTTAGATTTTATGGGTCAAAAAACCATTGAGTGGATCTTGGTGCCATCTCACCATGTTCTACTCATGCTTAGGTTTCTAATGGATCAAATGGGAAGTCAATTGGAGTTATGGTGCAAAAGTTATGGCTCCCAAAAGTTCCATCATCAATTGGGGTAGAACCATCACCCAAATTATCACCTAAATTATTGCTTGGATCATTCCTCTCTCCTTGAGAATCAATGGTACCCATTACATCAATATTCCTCATCAAGTGTGGTATTTGTGTTTTAATTTTATTCTCTATGAACCACTAACCTTGATGGCTAAGTTGGCCCCTTTTGACCACCTAATAAAGCAAAATAGAGTGTCCTCTTGTTATCCTCATCTAGGTGTCCACAATATGATCCTCTTCCACTAGAGAAAAAAATTATGGATCAAGATTGTCAATGTCTAGTTGTTCTTCTACGATTGAAGTGTTCAACAGAGGTGGATGATATGGTTTAAGGAGCTCCATGTTGAATATTGGATGCAGACCAATGTAGGCTAGTAGGTTCAACTCAAAATAATTTTATCCAACTTTTCTAGTTATGTTTTAAGGACCATATCATAGAGGCTAAATTTTTATATGTGGGCCTACAAGTCATTAATTTTGAAGCCACAACCAAACCTTATCACCCATAGAAAAATGGTGTGAAATCTTATGTTTGTCATGGTATTTCTTATACTTCTAATTAATCTTCTCCAATATGTCATGAACTTGTCATTCGATGTGTTGCATTTATTCAATTAACTTTTTTTGTTTTTGTTTCCTCAGATCTCCCATGAGGTGTGTATTCAATGGTGGAGAATGGAATGGATATATCAATTGGTGTCATGGGCTAGAACATGAAGCATACTTGGAATTGACTATGCTTAGTTGAGCTATATAGTGCCTAAATGTATCCATGTTGTATGAAAATAAGCCCCTCATCCCATGTGCATGGATGTTTGGAGTGATACATCCAAATCATGTGAATAATCAAGTAGTTCACCACTTTTTATCTAACCATCAGTTTGTGGATAGAAGGTTTTGGACTTCATCAGCTTGATATCCATAATCTCCCATAGAGTGGACCAAAAGATGTTCAAGAACTTGATATCTTGATCTAAGACAATGGACTTGGGGAGAACAAAATGGAGCCATATAGGACTAAAATATAGTTGAGCAATTTCTTCAGTAGATATATTTTTCTTACAAGCAATCATGATAGACATTTTTGAAAAATTATCAACTATAATAAAAATATAGTCCTTGCCATGTTTTGAGGTGGGGAAACCTAAGAGAAAATCCATTGAGATAGATTCCCAAGCCCTGGTTGGTTCTATCAATGGCATGTACAATCCTTGCTTCTTATTTGTTATCTTGGCTATCACACATGGTGTGCAAGATTTTAGGTACCTTTCTACATCCTTTTGCATATGGGGATAGTAGAAGTGTTTTTGAAGAATTGTCAATGTCTTTTCTACACCAAAGTGTCTAGCTATCATACTGAAATGTGCTTCCCATATCATCTTCTGTTGCTTTATAGTTGGAACATAGATATGCCCCATATGGCAGACGACATTATCTTTCAAATAAAAATTATAAACATGTTTACCTTCTTGAATCATTTAATATGTATCAGAAAAGGTAAGATCCACTTCATACATAGCACCCCAAGTAGTAGTCTCATGTCTGCATAGGTCAAGAACTGTTATGAGTGTAGTTATTGGTGGGTGGCTCAAACAATCTACCACTATATTTTAGCTCCCCTTTTTGTGTTTGATTATCAAATAGAATTTTTGTAGATATGTGTCCCACTTATGGTGCCTCTCATTTCATAGTTTATTTTATGTCTGTATGAATTCCAATGGTCTATGGTCAGTGTAGAAGGCCGTTTCTTTCCTAAAGATGTAGTTTTTCTATTGTTTACAAGTTTACACAATGGCATAGAGATCCTTGTCATTTTTCAGGTATTTCTTGACTATATTAGTGAAATTTTCACTATGATATGAAATAGGATGGCCATGTTTCATGATGATATCTTCCATGGCATATTTAGATACATCTGTCACCAAATCAAAAGGTTGATTTAAATTTGATAGGGCAAGAATAGGGGCTGAGAAAAATCTATTCTTCAAATTCTCAAATGCCCTTTTTTGTATTTTTCCCCACTAAAATTTTTCTTTCGCTCATCCTTTATTCATTTGGGTTAGTGGCCAAGCAACATTTGATAATCCAAGAATAACACTGTGATAGAAATTTACAAGATCCAAGAAGCTACAAATTTCTATGAGGGTCCTTAGTTTAGGCCATTCTTGAATAACAAAAATCTTCTCTAGGTTGACATGGACCCCTTTCTCATTCACAATGTACCCTAGGTAATTAATTTTTTTCATCTCAAATGTGCATTTGTTAATATTTGCATACAACTTGTGCTCTTTAAGAGTTTGAAGCACCTTACAAATATGTTGTAGATGTTCCTCCCATGTTTTGCTATAGATGAGTATGTCATCCAAGTAGACAACCATGAATGAGTTGGTGAAGGGTCATAGGATTTCATCCATCATCCTCATGAAGGTTTCATGTGTGTTAGTTAAGACAAAAGGCATAACCAATCATTCAAAGATCCCCTCCTTAGATTCAAATGTAGTCTTTAGAACATCGGTGGGATTGATGGGAATTTCATGATATCTAGATTTGAGATCAATTTTGGTGAAGAACTTCACACCATAGAGTTGGTCTAGTAGGCCATCAATCCTAGGGAGGGGGTAGTGATTATTCATAATGATTTTATTTAGGGCTCGATAGTCAATGTCAAGCCTCCATGTTCCATCTTTTTTTAGTGTCAAGACAATCACATTGCCATAGGGTGAAGAGCTTGGCATGATGTGACCCTTTTGGATCAATTCTTGAATCTATCATTTTATCTCATCATTCTCTAGAACTAATCTCCAATACATAGGACTATTAGGAAAAGGTGATCTTGGGATCAAATCGATAGAATGTTTTACTTGTTAATGCAGTGGAACTCCCATGGGTGAATTTAATAAGTCATTATATTCTCCTATGATTTGTCTCATATGCTCATGTTATTATGTTGATTATGTACTTAGGACTACAACATTAGCCTCCTTGGATTTCTATGGTTTGACCACCATGAGAATGAATTAATTTGTCTTCTCCACCAATCTCTTACATTACTTATCACTAATCAAGGAGATAGATGTAGGAGGTGGTACCTCTGGTACCCTGTAGCACCACATTCTAAGAGTGAGGATAATTCTTTGAGTTCATGATTCATAGATGCCATATCGATCATACATGAATAGATGATGAAGGAGTACATTATGAACATCTAGATTGACCACATCACATAAGACGTCAACTTGGAAAGGTTTTATTGCATATGAAAGAAGACATTGATGGGTGACACAGAGGTCTTTCCTTAGGCTCAACCATCTAATACTGTATGGCTCTGGGTGTGGCTTCATGGATAGATTTAGACTTTTCATGACTTAAGCAAAAATTAAATTCTTTTGACTCTCACTATCAAGAATTAAAAGTAGAGGCTTACCTTTTACCCATAATTTAGAGTCAAACAATCTTTCCTTATCATCTATCCTTTCATCATGGGTCTATGATGAAGCAATGATGGTATCTAGCCATACGTCAACAATATCTTCTTCATCCCCTTTGACTGTAGGTTGTGTATGAGATAGAGTAGTAGATATCAAGTATTGTGACTCAAAAAGTAGTGACTTGCTGGCTCAACATTCTTCTTTGGAGTGAGTTCTAATTTTGTGGTAATCACACCATTTTTGAGTTTCCCCTTTTGGGGTTTCTTATCTTGAAACTCATTTTGTTTCCAATTTTGGCCTATTGCTTCACCTTCCTTGTCACTTTTCTATTTTAAAGGCCGACTCTTCGTATTCTTTCTTCTATGTTTCTACTCAATCTTCACTATCAACTTGTATGCCTCACTGAGGTTTTCCAAATTAAGGAGTTCCATTTCCTTACGTATGTACCATTTTAGTCCACAACTATATTTGAGAGTCTTATGTTTCTCACTTTATTGGATGCCCAATCTTGTATATAGAGAATAAAAAATGTCTATGTAATCTTATATAGATTGGTCCTTACCTTGACGAAGTGGTTACCATTGTATGTATAGATCATCATATACTCCAAAGGGATAGTATTCTTAATTTACCACTTCCACAAAATCATCCTAGGTAGGTTCCACCTCAATGTCAATGTCATCTATATTAAACCTCTTTTTGTAACCTTTCCACCAATTTTTCATGGGCAATGATGCTTTTAAAAGAACAAAAGTGATCTTTTCCCCATTGGTGATTTTATTTATAAAGAATTAAGAATACAAATGATCGAACCAATTTTACACTATATCAACATTGATTTTGCCTTCAAATGTAGGGATATAACAATTCACATAAACCTTAAAGGGTGTTTGGGCACTGAAAAGATGTTCCATGGATGCAGAGTTAAGAAGTGTAGATGAGGAGCCAAAATTTCCCATCAGAAGTTATTGGAAAATTTGGGTGAATTGTTGTAGTATCTATGCTTGTTGCCATTGGAGGGCTTCATTCACCATTTCCTTGAAGGGATTAGATGTCTTTATGTCATCTACCATTTCAAGTCACTTGGAGTGAATATGTGGATAGTTTGGAATCTATATTGTTTTCCACCCAAGCTTATTGTAGCCTGACCTCATCCTTGGGATCATACATTCTCAAGACAAACCACTCTTATACCACTGATCTAAAACTTAGAAGTTTTAATTGATAGATATTTAAAGAACATGAAAATAACACTATAATAATGAATTCTCTGAGAAGACATGTTTTATTACTTAAGATCACAATACAACTATATGCTTATCTATGGGAAGAGATGTATGCTTTCCATTTCAGGTTAGATATTTATTTATACACATTTTAAAAGTAGGAGGAGGATGTGGAAGGTCACCAATCTCAAGGGAGATTAAGTGGTTTGACTTCCATGATTTTAAACAATACAAAATTTAGGGAATTATTATTTTTAGAAACTTACTATTTTTAGACTACACTACTAAAATTGAAATTTGGGGCACTTTCATTGGGTTTTTAGGGGTTAAAACCCACTAAGAAAATCTTGGTGCCATCTCACTAAATTCTCCTCATTCTTAGATTTCCAATGGTTCAAATGGGGAGTTAATTAGAGCTCCTATGCAAAATTTATGGCTCCCAAAAGTTCCATCATCAATTGGGGTAGAACCATTACCCGAATTGTCACTTGAATTATTACCTAGATCATTCCTTCCTCCTTGAGAAGTAATGTTCCTAATTTCATCAATATTCGTCATCAAGTGTGATATTTGTGTTTTAATTTGATTCTCTATGAGCCACTCACCTTAGTGGCTAAGATAGCCCCTTTTGATCACCTAATAAAGTGGAATAGAGCATCCTCTTTTTGACTTCATCCATGTGTCCACAATATGATCCTCTTCCACTAGATAAAAACTCTATGGATCAAGCTCATCAATGTCTAGTTATTTTGATATGACTGAAGTGTCTAACACAGGTGGATGATATGGTTTGAGAAGGTCCATGTTGAATATTAGATGTAGACCAAGGTAGGCTCGTAGGTTCAACTCAAATTCATTTGTTCTAACTTTTATGGTCATAGTGTATGTACAATATCACATACACTAAATTTTATTGTGTGGGCCTGCAAGTCATTCCTTTTGAAGCTACAACCAAACCTTGTCACCCATAGAAAAATGGTGTGTAATCCTATGTTTGTCATGGGGTTGCTTATACTTCTGATTCATCTTATCCAAGATGTCATAAACTTACTACTATATGTGTTTCATTTGTTTAACTTTGTGTCTTTTGCTTGCTTAGATCTCCAATGTGATGTGTATTCAATGATGGAGAACAAAATGGATATATCAATTAGCGACATGCGCTAAAACCCAAAGCATACTTGGAATGAAATGTGCTTAGTCGAGCTATACAAGTCCCAATTATATCTATGTTGTATGAAAAGAAGCACCTCATACCATATGTGTGGATGTTTGGAGTGATATATCTGAATCATATAAACAATCAAGTGGTTTACCACTTCTATCTAACCATCAATCTATGGATGGAAGGCTATGGACTTCATTAGTTTGGTATCCATCATCTTCCATATAGTAGACCAAAAGATGCTTAGGAACTTGCTATCTCGATCTAAGACAATGGACTTGGGGAGACCAAAATGGAGCCATACATCACTAAAATATAGTTGAGAAGTTTCTTCAATAGATATATTTTTCTTACAAGAAATCATGATAGTCTTTTTTGAAAAATGATCAATTACAAAAAAAATACAGTCCTTGTCATGTTTTGAAGTGGAAAAACTTGAGAGAAAATTCATTAATATATATTCCCAAGGCCTGGTTGGTTCTGGCAATGGTGTGTACAATCATTGCTTATTATTTGGTGGCTTGGCTATCACACATCGGGTACAAGATTTGAGGTATCTTTTCACATTATTTTGAATAATGTGATAGTAGAAGTGTTTTTGAGTAACTACCAATTTCTTTTATAAACCAAAGTGTCCATCTATCTTACTAAAATGTGATTCCCATATCATCTTCTATTGCTCTAAAGTTGGAACATAGATATGCCCCATATGACAGAGGACATAATATTGTAAATAAAAATTAGAAACATGTTCACCTTCTTGAAGCACCTAATATGTATCACCAAAGGTAGTATCTACTTCATATAGAGCACCCCAAGTGGTAGTATCATGTCCACACATGCTAAAAACTATTATGAGTGTAGTAATTGGTGGGCAGCTCAGACAATCTATGGCCGTATTTGAGCTCCCCTTTTTGTGTTTGATTATCAGATGGAATTATTTCAGATATGTGGCCAACTTTTGGTACCTCTCATTTCAAAGTTTACTCTACATCTAGATGAATTCTAATGTTCTATGGTTAGTGTGGATGACCATCTCTTTCTCCATGATGTAGTTTTTCCATTATTTGTTGACTTACACAATGGCATAGATCTCCTTGTTATATCTTAGATATTTCCTAACTATATTAGTGAAAGTTTCACTATGATATGAAATAAGATGGTGATGTTATATGATGATATCTCCCATGGCATTTTTAGATACATCTATCATCAAATTGAAAGGTTGATATAAATCTGGCAGGGTAAGAATAGGGGTTGAGCAAACTTTATTCTTCAAATTCTCAAATTCCCTTTGTTGTATTTCACCCCATTAAAATTTATCTTTAGTTCTTCCTTTAGTCACTTGGGTTAGTGGCCAAGCAACATGTGAGAATCCAAGAACAAACCTATGATATAAATTTATCAGACCTAAGAAGCGAATTTTTATGAGGGTCCTTGGTGTAGACCATTCTTGAATAACCCAAATCTTCTCTAGATCGACATGGACCCCTTCCTAACTCAAAATGTACCCTAGGTACTAAATTTTTTTCATCTTGAATGTGAATTTGTTAAGATTTGCATACAAATTGTGGTCTTAAAGAGTTTGAATCACCTTACAAACATGTTGTAGATGTTCCTCCCATGTTTTATTGTAGATGAGTATGTCATCCATGTAGACAAATATGAATGAGTTTGTTAAGGGTCAGAGGATGTTATCCATCATCCTCCTGAAGGTTGTAGGTGTGTTAGTTAAGTTGAAAGTCATAACTAACCATTTGAAGATCCCCTCCTTAGATTTGAATGTAGTCTTCCAGACATGGGTGGGATCGATGGGAATTTCATCATAGTTAGATTTGAGATCAATTTCGGTGATGAATTTCACACCATGGAGTTGGTCCAGCAAATCATCAATCCTAGGGAGGGAGTAGTGATTCTTCATAGTTATTTTATTTAGGGCTTGATAGTCAATGTAAAGCCTCCATGTTCCATCTTTCTTTGGTGTTAAGACAATCAAGCTACCATAAGGTGAAGAGCTTTGCCTGATGTGACCCTTTTGGACCAATTCCTAAATCTATATTTTTATCTCATCATTCTCCAAAACTAATCTATGATACACAAGACTATTAGGTAAAGGTGATCTTGGGATCAAATTGATAGAAGGTTTTACCTAGAAATGCAGTGGAACTCTCATGGGTGACTTAAATAAGTCATAATATTCTTGTATGATTTATCCCATCTACTTTTGTTGTTATGTTCATTATGTAGTTAGGACTACAACATCAACTTTCTTGTATTTTTGTGGTTTGACCACCATGAGAACAAATTTCTTTGTCTTCTCCACCAATATTTTACATTGCTTAGCACTAATCAGGGAGATAGATGTGGTAGGTAGTGTAGAGATTAAATTATTTTGACTCCCACTATTAAGAATGAAATGTAGAGGCTTACCTTTTACCCATAATTTTGAGTGAAACAATCTTTCCTTGTCATCTAGCCTTTCCTCATGGGTCTATGATGAAGTAACGATAGTATTAGGCTCATCATCTACAATCTCTTCTTCATCCTCTTTGACTGTAGGTTGTGTATGAGACAGAGTAGTAGATGTCAGGTATTATGACTCAAAAATTAGTGACCTGATGGCTCAACATTCTTCTTTGGATTGAGTTCTAGTTTTTTTGTAATCATACTATTTTCTAGTCTTTCCCTTCTAGGGTTTTTTATCTTTAAAATCCTTTTGCTTCCAATTTTGGCTTCATATTTGACCTTCCTTGTCACTTTTCCATTTCAAAGGTTGACTCTTTATATTCTTTCTTCCATGCTTCTGATCAATCTTCATTGTGAACTTTTTTTACATTATATTTCCCCCTATATGTACCATTATAGTCCACCATGATATTTGAGAGTCTTATGTTTTTTAATTTCTTAGATACCTAATCTTGTAAACATAGAATGAAAAATGTCTATGTAATCTTGAACAGATTAGTCCTTACCTTGGCAAAGTTGTTGCCACTATATGTATAGATCATCATATGCTCTAATGGGATAGTATTCTTCCTTTACCACTTCCATAAAATCATCCCAAGTAGTTTCCACCTCAAGGCCAATATCATCTATACTAAAACTCTTTTTATACAATTCCCACCAATTTTTCATGGGTAATGATGCCTTCAAAAGAGCAAAAGTGATCTTTTCCCCATTGGTGAATTTATTTACAGAGAAGTAGGAAGACAATTGATCCATCCTATTTTTTACTACATCATCATTGATTTTTCCTTCAAATGTAGGGATATCAAAATTCACCTAAATATTGAAGGGTGTTAGGGCACTGTAAAGATGTTCCATAGATGAGGAGCCTAGAAGTGTAGACGAGGAGCTATAATTTCTCATCGGGAGTTATTAGAGAATTTGGGTGAATTTTTTAGCATCTATGCTTGTTGCCGTTGGAGGGATTCATTCACCATTTCCTTAAAGGGGTCAAATTTTTTAGTGTCGTGTACCATTTAATGTCATTTAGAGTGATAGGTGGATAGTTTGGAAGCTTTATTGTTTTCCACCCAAGATTCTTGTAGCCTGACCTCATCCTCAAGATCATACACTCTCAAGTTAAACCACTCTAATACCACTGATCCAAAAATTAGAAGTTTTGATTGATAGATATTTCAAGAACATGAAAATAACATTTTAATAATTAATTCTCTAAGAAGAGATGTTTTATTACTCAAGATCACAATATAACTATATGCTTATATGTGGGAAGAGATGTTTGCTTTCCATTTTGGGTTACATCTTCATCTATACACATTTTTAAAGAATGAGGAGGATGTGGAAGGTCACCAATCTTGAGGGAGATTAAGTGGTTTGAATTTCATGATTTAAAATAATATTAAATTTGAGGAATTACTATTTTTAGAAACTTACTATTTTTAGATTACATTACTAAAACTGAAATTTGGGGCACTTTTGTTGGGTTTTTAAGGGTTAATAACCACAAATAAAATCTCGGTACCATATTAATACTTTATTATCATTCTTAGCTTTCTAATAGTTTAAATAAGGAGTCAATTAGAGCTATAGTACAAAAGTTATGGCTCCCAAAAGTTCTGTCATCAATTGGGGTATAACTGTCACCTAAATTGTTGCTTGGATTAATCAAATGCAATAATTGTTAGAAAATAAATACATGATATTTTGACTAAAATAGAAATAAATAGTTGAATATTAATGCTAAACTACTCAAACTTGATTCAAAAAATAAGTTGATCCTCTGTGATAAAATAGAAACTCAAAAAATGGAATTTGGGTATGGACAGATAGGTCAAATCAACTTGTTAGAAATAACATAGAGTGATCATCAGTGGTCTAGGTATGACCATCGGTGGTTAGGTGACCATTGGTTGTTGTTAACCATCGATGGTTAAGGAAATCCATTGATGGTTAGGTAAGACCATCAGTGATTAATGTGGGATTTGGTTTGGAAAATAAATATTTTGAGGAGAGTTGTAAAGAGGTTCTAGGTATTGTGTATGGGTTGAATGTTAGTCAAGAGATAGGAAATGATACTCATAGGTATTTGGTTCAAGGATTGGATGTTCATGTGAGTGAAATAGGTTGTCGGTTATTTTAGATAGGAGGTGAAGTGTCTCAAGTTTCAAAACTCCAACATAGAAAGATGAGGTGAAAGAGGAAAAAAGGGGAAAGACACAAGAAATGAAATAAAATAGAGCTAATTACTGAATCTTGATGAAAAAATAGATACTTAGCTTTTGGATTCACCTAGGAGTATGAACTTTTTACACTTACCTAATTGATTTGATCATGATGATGATTTAAACCTTCTCTTTCTCTCTTATATAAAGGAAAGGGAGGCTCAAATTAAATAGTTTAACAAATAATTTATCAAATGGTCTAATCATGGACTAATCTTTCAAATATTAGACTAAATTGAGATAGTGGATAATTAATGAGTGAGTTTTAGTCAAACTATAGTTGATTCCTTTCATTATGCAAGGGTTCAAGAAACCATCAATGGTCAAGGTCAACCGTTAGTGATCAAGGGTTGATCATCAGTGGCTAGGGAGACATAGTTGAAATAGAAAAGGTTAGTCATTTTCACTTTATGTTTGGTAGTTAAAAGGTTAGTAAATGGTTTAAGTTAATAAAAGGGGGGTCATGGGGTTCTTGGATGACTAAAAGCACATTGCATAGTTTTTGGGTGTATACATTTTGCCATTTTTTATTATGCAATTTCTATCAACAAGATATGAAATAAAATAAGAGAAGTTGGTATAAGGTTGGATGCCCTAAGTATGGGAGGAGGTATTCCCATTTAAACCATGAATCGATGAGGTGAATAAAAATTGGGTATGAGTTTGATAAGAGGAATCATAGGTCACAAGGTGGGTGACAAGGGTGATTCACTGGGCATTAAAATGTGAACAAGCATAAATAATGCATCTAAGTGTGATATCATAGATCATGCATATACTAGGCTACCATTATTGAGGTAGTTTATAAAATAGGTTGGTCTATAAGGATAAGTGATAGATTAACTAGGCCATAAAATTAGGCATAACTGATATGGATTACTCTTATAAAATCAATTCTCCTAAGCAAGGGAGATGTATTTGCGCATATCCAAAGTAGGATGTGATCTTGAGAAGACAAAAATGATTGTAGGTGTTAGGATTGTGAAGGATCATGCTCTGAGGAATCTAAATGGTTGATGCATAAAAGTGGCACAAGTTCATCAAATATGGTAATGTAATTGATATGGTCAAAGTTACTAATGCAAGGTTATCATAAAAAGTGTAAAAGGTGGGAAAATGACCAAGGTAAGGGTATTTGGGTGGGTTATTAGTGGAGAATGAGTTTGTCTCCAATAGTTGTATGGTTGGTTTGTGTCCCTATTGGTGGTGAATGGGTGCAAAGTTGGTAGCTGGTGTTTATTGTGAAAAGGAGACAGTTGGAGGGTTCAACTCTAAAGTGGTTAACCATTGGTGGTCACCTAGTGACCATTAGTGTTCAGATGTAACCCCTAAAAGGTTAATTATTAAAGGTTAAATGAGGTTTTATTTCTTCATTTGTAAATCAACCTGTGGAATTTTACTAGAATTTGTCTTATGTAAAAAATGAAAAAAAAATTGTTTAGAGGCTTGTGCTAGATGAGTGTATAGGTTCATTTGATTGAGAGTTGACTAGTGAGGTGGAGTTTGATAGAGATAGGCTAGAGTAGAGTAGTTCCAACAAGTATGCAATGAGGTGGAGGTAGAGAATGGGGATGAGTAGTAATAGTGGTATTAAGGGCTCCACCTTAATGGAGGTTGTGAAATGAGGCAGGTGATGTCTTAAATTTATATTTTTTATTACTTTTATGGTTGTGTGTTGTGGGTGGGTATGGTCTGGAAATTGGGTTTTTTTTAATTTATTAGTATCAAATTGGGTAGTGGATAGGTAAATATGTTAAGGAAGGGAAGTTAGGGGAGGGAGTGAGAAGGTTTAGGAAAAATTTTATGTTGTGTTTTGATTGATTATTTTAGTTGATTATTGGTTAGCCCTAAGGTTAGGTCATCGGTCATCACATAGTGACCATCGATGGTCTCTAACAACCATCATCGGTTGATAGGTGACCATCAAATGACTATTGTATGGACCATCGATGGTCTACCATTAAACTATCATTGATTGATGGTTCCTTAAATAACTATCACTGATTAACACTCAATCATCAAAAGTTGGTAGAAGGCTAAAGAAAGGGGTAAAGGTTGGGTTAGGGAGGTTTGAAGTTAGGTGTAAATTTGAGGTTATGGGTAAAGGTTAGGTGAGGAATATGGGTGAAGAATTAGGATAGGTTAATAATGGGATAGATAAGGTAGGATAGGTTAAGTTTAAGGTAAGACTTGGTTTAAGATAAGTCTTGGGTTTAGGTCATATGAGGTGAATAGGTTAAGGTAGAAGATAAGGTTAATGGGTAGTATTCACAAGTAATGTTTTGAAGGGTAAAGTAAACTAAGGCATATGTATAGCCTTTTAGGTAAGGGAGAATCTATAGGTTCAATATTGAGTACCTTAGCTCTTAGATGAAATTCATAGGGTGATGACAGACCAAGAGTGGGAGTACATAATAGTGGTAGACCTAAGAGGAATTAGATATTACCAGTGCATGCTGAGAGACATGATGATGTTTGTATCCATCATAGAAAGATGGGACCTAACCACCAAAAATTTCCTACTACCAACTAGAGAGATTACCATCCCATCAGAGGACATTCACCTACTTTTGTATTTACCTCTATAAAAGTGAACCAATATAGCATATCAGTGATGATGAGTGAGATGCACAAATGGATAAATTATTTGATGAGGACTTTTTGCATGAGAGGTGGTAGGTTGGGGGATTCCACTATGCACCCATATACCATGGATATTGAGGAGTTAGATGGTTTGTTATGATGATGATAGTCATGACCTATTATGCACTTTTAGATTTTAGAAGTGGTAGATTCCCATTTTTAAAGCTAAGAATTATTATTGGTATGTTGATAGACTAGATAGTGTATGCTTAGCCCTAGTTTTTCTAGTGCAGATCTATCAAGATCTGTAGGAATACAAGTTGCATAGGTGATATGGCATCAATGTTAGATATGTGTTGCATTATTTATTGCATGAGTACATCAAGGTGCTTTGATTGATTGAATTTTTATGGCATGCATGGACTTAGATAGACTTCAGAGTTGGATTTATGAGATGGAGGTATGATTACACACTCACACCACTAGGCAGAGGAACAAAAGACTTGGAGTGGTATAGGGATAGAATATAGGCCTTAGTTAATGGGGAGGTCATTTGGAGGCCATATAATAGATTTATAAGATGGGTGGGTTATGTGAGGTAGACCTTATCACTGCAGAGCTATAGGTAGATTTATGTAAGATGGGAACATGATGTAGATTTGATCCCTTTTTATAGGGTGAGGAGATAGTTTAAGCTAGTGTAGGGTATCCCAAGTGCTTTCTTGAGGTATAAGCAGGAAGATGTAGGGTTTTCACTACCTGATCTAGATCTAGATGATGAGTATATCAATCATGAGTTATTACTAGTGAGGGAAAACATAGATGATGTAGGTGTCATTAAAGACTAAATAGTATGTTTTTAGGCACATTATGATGTGGCAGTGTTCATAATTATTGAGGGATAGGATGGGCATCAAGTTATGGATGTTGATATGGAGGAGGGGTGGGGACTAGATGGATGTGGATGACCCTGATAGGAAGACACTTTTCATAGAGAGGGATAAATTGAGGTTGGTCCTAGTAATATAATAGGAAACTTTAGTATTAGTAACCCTAAAAAGAGATATGGCACAAGTCTAGGTGGCCATTCTTACATAGGAGAGGGATCGGGCTAGAGTGTAGCTATCTTTGGTTACAAAGGAGAGAGATTCTCTAGGACATGTAGGAGGGCAGGCACTGACTCTTGCAAGACCATCGAAGACAATTTTTGTGGAGAGGTATGTGGCCATGGTTGGGGAGCTTAGATATTATGAGACACTAGTATTTAGATAGACTCTAGATGAGCCTCGATATGTTGAGTATAGGGCATTGGTTATTAGGGGAATTAGTAGTGTAACACCTAGTCAGTGGGCAGTATTTATAGGTGCATAGATAGGTTATAGAGATAGGCAGGCTCTAAGGAGTAGTTGTGATCCTCCACCTTAGACTCTTATGAGATTCCCATTGTGATGTAGTATATGATTTTGATACCATTGTTTGATTTGATGTTATGAGATGTATATTCCTTTGTGAGAGATATGGACATGATGTTATATATATGATTATTTATGATTTATGAGTGCATGATGTGATTATGATTTTATGGATGTGGTTTATGGTTAGGATGATTGATTGTGATGTTATAATGTTCATGATGTGATTTTTATTTTATGGATGTGGTTTATGGTTATGGTTATTGTTTGTGTTTATTGCTAGGATGTGGAATATGATGTTGATTGGATATTATGATGATGTTGATGAGATGAGCATGATTTTTTGATTATCATTTAGTAGATATATGCTTTAAGTAGATGGTATAATTTTTTTCAAATCAATGAATCTGTGTTCTCCTTTATCTATATAGTCATGTGATGGATTATCATATGTGATGACTCATTATTTTATGATGTATGATTAAATAATGATGATGTTATAGATGGTTTATGATTAGTTGATGTGATTGTTCATTAGATGGATGAGATGATGTTTGATGTATGAAATGGTTAATTTATTAAAATGTTTTTATGGCTAAAATAGTTTTTAAAAATAAGGTAAAATAAGAAAACAAAATGTGTATGTAATGTTAGATAATGAATTTATTATAATTAGATGAAGTTGAATTAATCTTGAAACACATAAATTTGGTGTGGATAACCAAACTAGATGTGAGGAAATATAAGAAAAGATAAAACAATCAAAATACATGTGACTTAATTAAAGTATCAACAAGTAAGTTTGAGAAAGAAGAAGAGGACATGATGCTCTTTAATTGGTGAGGACTAAAACAAAAGGAAGTTAGATTAACTTATGAGCATAATCCCTTCACATTATTCATGTTAGTGTTGATTGGTTGGTTAAAAAGGTTCTTGTTCACATAGTGTCAAGTAATCTCAAAATCCATTATTTTATTAAGGGTATAAAAGGGGAGATGGATGATAATAGAAAATTCATGTGAGGATATCTTGCCTCTTTTATAGGTTACAAAATATCCAATATAAATTATTCCATGTCATATAGGTTGTATACTGATTGATGTGGGAAGTATACTCATGAAAGCCGATTATGGTGTTTAAAATTATTTTATTCTTTTTATGAGTTTGTTAATGGGTATTTTGATTTTTTGATGGGTTTGAGGAAGCTAATCAATATGAAAATCTTCATAACATTGCTTTCTTTGACAAATTATTTACTAATACATATTTCAAGGGAGTGGTCTAAGCTTTTGAGATTTGTTTTAGGGTTTTGTGATAGTTGTCCTTCAATGGAGTAGTCTACCTTACATTGATAAACTTTTACTGGTTTTGGTAGTTGTCCTTCAAGGGAGTAGTCTACTAATGTTAGAAATAAACCATAAGGTTTATGACTATTAATGTTTTTTCTTTTGATGACATAGACTTAATTATATGGGCTAAAAGGCCTACCTTTATGAAGGAAAAAATAAAGATTAGGAATTTAATATAGTGGGCGAAAGGATTCTTTGAGATACAATGACCATGGGATTCCATCCCATTAAGGATGAAAATTATCCATGAGAAAAATGCCATAGGTAGAGATGTGGTACCCACATTTAGTATTAAGGTTATAACTATGATGGATAATCACATGATTCTATGTTGTAATCGGTTATCCTCAAGGTGAGGGGAGTAAAGGGGAAAAACTCACAAACCAAGGGACAATCTTAAGTTAGATAGAAGGTAATTTTGATATTATTTAAAAAAATAAATGATGCAGATGTGAAGCATTAAGAGTCTCAATTTTTGGTTTCCCCTCAAGAGAGGATAAATGGTAAGACCCTAATTCATACTTGTGCATAATGATATAAGGTCCAAGCTAATTGAAAGGAAACTTTCCCTACTTTATTTTCTCCATATTGGTTACATGATAATTATAATTTAGGATGAGGTATCCGATATTGAATTATCATTATCTTAGGAGTTTTTTATAGGCATTATTGATCTATTTTCGATAGACATGAAGATGGTTAAGTGCAGCCAAACAATGCTCATCAAGTAGTTCAAATTGGGCTAAACATTCTTGATGATAATCACCTTCAGAAATGATATTCTATAGGGATATGAAATGAGATGGAATTTGGAATTTGAGAGGCAAGACAACCTCTACTACAAAAGCAAGAGAGAAAGGGGTAAGACACATAGGGATCTAAATGCTAGTACTATATGCCCATAATGCAAAAGGGATGTGTAAGTGTCAATCCATACTAGATGCATTAGCCATTTTAGTTAGCATTTTGTTAGAAGTTTCATCTTGTCCATTAGCTTCTGGATGATAAGGCAAAGATAAACTTAACTTAATTTCAAATTAATCACAAAGACATTGGACTATTTAATTTTTAAAGGATTTACCATTATTGGTGATTATTTTATGAGGGACATCAAAATGATAGATAATGTGATGGTTAATGAAATTGATTTAACTACTTTAAGAATATTGGAGTCTTATTCCTAATTTAATTAAAGTTATGAGTTGGCTAGATCAATAAATAATATTGTGATAATTTAAATACTAATTTCTACAATTAATTATATTTTTAACCTTTATAAAATAGCAGTAAATATGGAGAAAATAAGACTTAGCTGAAAATAGGATGAAATGGCTAAGACAGGGTCTAGAATTGTTGTGTAGGACTGGGATAGTGTCACAAACTAGGATCTAGATTTTATTTTTTGAAAGGACAAGAGCATTGAAATAAGACACCCTAGGGTCTAAAGATTTCCTCTTCTACTACTATTGTCCAAACTACTCGTCGAGACCTGATTTTTTTGGGTTTTATTCACTATCCATGTGTGGGTCTAACTATGAAATATTAACTATTGAAAGACTATAGAACTCTTTCTAGAGTTGATTTAATTTTTAAAACCTAGACTTCATCATGATTTCATAAAAATTGAGAAATAAGGGGGGTTAGTGTGTGTAAGATGAATTGAACATGTATCCACACCCCTTGTGTGGGTACACTACATACATACCAATACTTAAAAGAGGAATCAAGCCATATGTAGTTCTTACACTTGATGTGCTTTATGAAATAGTGTTACACAGATGCAAAAATTCTAAACTGGGTGTGCTTAAGGTTGCTAGGGACTGGTGTGAGGATTTATATATGCTTATAGTTGTATTAGATGGTTGTATGCAGAGAGTAGAGAAATTTACCTCAATGGTTTTTCTTGTATTCTTGTTTACTTTTTAATATTTTCTAACCTCCCTCTAAATTAACTTTGAATGGGATTTTATAGAGATATATTGATCATTAATTGAATGCATTCACACCAAGCCAATAAAATTAAGGATAAGAACCTAAAGTAAATAACTGCTAGAGCTCAAAAATACAATTGGATAGGAGCATTGAAATAGGAGACCCTAGGGTCTAGCGTTATAGTCTAGGTTGGGCACTCCTATCCTATAGGTGTAAGACTTGGGGGATGAAATTATCATGGGAAATGAAGCTTGGTTGAGCTAGAATTAGGTTTCAAAATTCCATGGATGACTAAGAATAAGGAAAAAGGTGTTTAAAATGGTCATGAGTGTATACAAAAGGGTCATGTGGGTTGAGTGCCATAAACCACACTCAAGCTATCAATTTTGACATTTTATATGAATACATTTAGCCCCCTATATTTTAATGATGCAATGAAGCAAAATACTAGGATAAAGGAAAAGTAGAAAGCATACCTAAACTTACCTACAAGGGTAAAACTAATGAAGCTATGTGATGTTGGGTATGCATAGAGAGAGTATGTTGTGAAGTGTAAATCTACAAAATAAAATCAGGAGTAGATAATTTCTTACTAGACATGTTATGTCTTAAGTAAAAACATATAAAATTTTGGGTAAAAGAGAGAGGAAGAGAAATGAATGAATACACCTCATAGGGTATGTGAGTCAATACAAAACCTATCATGATGCTGAGTGATGCTAAGTGATGTTGGGTATGTGATGAAGTACCAAAATTAATATCATGAATAGAAGTAAGTACTTAATTCTTTGAGAGTGGATCAATAATGTAAATGTTGGTCCTTTGGATCCATAATTTCCCACTAAGTGAAGATATATGGTCATGCATGTGTTAATAGATATTTGGAATATGTATTTAATCCCTATGAGTAGGTGGCTTAATAATGAAAAGGATAGCTAGTCTTTTGGCTCCATCATTGGCCTATGAAGCGAAGCTATGAACTAATACTGATATGAATGTGTGTCATATGATATAGATATTGAATCCCATCAATATTTTATAATCTAAAAATGTGTCATGGATAGCCAAATGTGTGTTGAAAACTATGACACTCTTGGCCACTAAAAAAGGTGGAAATTAGGCTTATATGAGAGCCACTTCAAAACTAGGCAATCGACTTATGTGGAAGCCACTTAGGAATGATGCAAATCACCTGAAGATGGAATAAGGTGTGTAACTAATGAGAATACTTGGGTAATTTACTAAAATTGAGAATAAAATAATTCAAATGGTCACGCACATTGCCTCCAATCAATGGTGTCTATAACATGGATTCTGATCTAGAAGTTATATCAACTACCTAATCCAAAATTAGAATCAAGATCCATCATGCCATGCATGATGCCTCCTATATCGAGATTCTATAATAAATACTATACTAAAATGATTGATTTTGAAATGAACTGTTGCTGACAAAACTATAACTGGTCTTACCTTTTTGTCTATTTTTGTAAAATCTAGTTTTTTGTTGCTTGGATAAGAGTGCTAAAATAGGACACCCTACTATTTGGTGCTATAGTCTAAACTTGGTTCTTTTGTCTTGTGTTAATTCTAAAGACTATTATATAATTATCAATGTCTATCTTATCTATTCTATCTATTTTTAACTCTAAATATTATTTGGGTGTTTTGAAAATTGATTTTTTGACTAGTTAGAGGCTCTGATCTCTATGACAAAACCCCTATTTATTTCCCCCTCTTCTAAGGGTAAGAATGAAGACCCTAAAATGACTCTCCTAATAATAAAGAGCCCTAAAGGTTTGTTATTCTATGAATATACATGATATATAAATGATAATCACTAAGATATCTAAAGATATATCATGGTTTGTATGAGAGATTGTTAGATCAACATGAGTATGCCTAGAAAGATACAACGATATAATAACATGTGTAATATAATCAACTAGAACTAGAAGTTATAGTTGTTAGTTGTTATTTTTTAATTAAATGAAGCATGATGTCCATCATGACATCTAAGAAAGTACTATAATTCATGATGTAGATCATGGCATTGCAAATAATTAAAAAAAATGAGCAAACAAGCATGCAAGGCAAGAAGCATGAAGCATACAAAAGTGGCTAAGGGACCAAACAAACAAGAGACATGGGAACATGTCACTCAAATTAGAAATCAAGCATAAAAAACATGTTCAAATGCCACATACACATATAATTGAAATAAGAAAGGATGGCATAAGGGCCACAAGCACATAGAAGAGAACAAGTAAAGGACATTGGTAAATATCCTAAGGCACACACAAAACATAGAATAGGAACTAAAAAGTGCAATCATATCTATCTATGAAAAATAATAAAAGAAAACATCTAAATACTGGAACTATAATCCAATCTAACTAATCAAA
The DNA here is from genome assembly GCA_037957365.1 of Torreya grandis. Lineage (NCBI taxonomy): Eukaryota > Viridiplantae > Streptophyta > Pinopsida > Cupressales > Taxaceae > Torreya > Torreya grandis. The sequence goes on along the minus strand of JARHVA010003348.1, from coordinate 496,975 downwards.
GTAAGAAGTGAAAGTATGCAAGACATATAGTACAAGACTAGGTATATGCTAAGAAATACATAAGTGTTATATACTAGTGAGTGTTGATAGAATAATCTGGTTAAACTAGTAAGTAATGTACATCAACATGATAAGTAGAATGTGTGGTGTAGGAATGACATAACCTATATGTAGCCATGTAGAATATTCCTCTAGTGGGTAGATATATTGATGTATGTCTCAAATGTATGAAGTAGGATGCCCCTTCAATGGGTAGAGTGAAGCAATCAAGGATCTAGATGTCACTACACACATTCAAAGAAGATTAAGTGAAGCATGGTACTATATAAATATTGATAAACACTATCATAGAACAACAAATGTAGGTCTAACATGGTAGTAGAAATCTAAATCATGGATAATGCATATAATTGAAATGGTTTTGGTGTTTTTATTTATTTGAATTTTTTTGTATTTTGAATTAATTAAATGTTTGTGTATTTTTGATATATTTGTATGTTTTTGATATATTTGAAAGTTTTTAGATTTTTGATATATTTGAATATTTTTTATTTTTTTTGAAATATGCTATGTAAAATCAATCATAAAGAGACTGTGTACAATAAATTGAAAAGAATCTATGTACAATCAATCATAAGGAGAATATGTACAAGTAATTTTGAAAAGAAACTATATACAATAAGCTAGGAAAATATGTACAAGTAAGTTGTGAAGATATGATACTAACTAATGAGTCTCATAAGAGAATCCCTGTCATAGTGTCCTATATCAAACAAAGGAATTATACATGATTGTGAAGCATGAGGAAATGGTTGTGAATATGACTTTGAATATTTAGATTCATTATTGGTATCTTGGAAATCATAATAACCTATATTATTCCACTCATCATTATCATCTTTATTTTGAGCCAATGGAATGCTAGTGATGACTATTATTGTATCTAGATCCTTTCTTTTGATAAATTATGTCTATGAATGATTTGCATTAGGATGTTAAATAAATCATAAAACTTCGTGACAAACATTATCAACTACTAGAATAGGAGTAGTGATACCTTGAACATGATTTCCCAACCCTTGACCTTGATAATTAAACTATTGTAGATATTTTTGACCAAACCCATACTACTTTGAAAGTTGAGCCTCATTTTGGAGAGGTATATTTTCATATTTTTCATGATTTACCTATGCTTGTAGTGTTATTTCTTGCTCTAATTTTTCTTTTTGATCCTTTTCTTGTTCTGAGTTATGCTTTGGTAACCACTTTTGAACTATTTTTTAATTTGACCCTTTGTGAATGTGTTCATGTGTCACTATGTATTACTTGACTAATTTACCTTGTATAGGGTCTTCATTAGCAATTATCTATTGCACATGTTTTTTCAATGCCAAACATGAATATGTGTGATGCCCATGCATTCTATGATATGCATAATAATATATGGATCTTCTCACTGGATGTAGAGGATATAGTTTGATCAACTTATATTTAATCGTTTCCCTTAGTACCTCACTTGAATTCTTATTTGATTTTTTAATGCTTTTTTAAGGACTAGTTGTAGAGTTACTTTGGGGTGATTTCTTATTTTGATATGTAATATTGCTTGCAAAAAATTGACCAGGTGAAGGTGAATATACATGATTGGCACTAGGGTACCTTTGAGGCTTTTGTATTATAATCTGATTTTCCAATGTTGTGATCATTTCATGTAATATCCAATTCTACATTTGTAAATCTGAAATTAACTTGCTCATACTAGTGATTTGATCCCTTAGAGTCTCACAAGAGAAAACTCTAGTTGCTTCTGATTGAATATGTAAGCATATATGTTGAAGAGGGTATGAAGAAGATATAGACTAGATATATGCATTAGTAATAGTAGTATAGGCTACCTCACCTTTTGGAGGAGTGATAACATGGACCTGGTTAGAGAGAAAGTAGCTATCACCCTCTTGGGGGAGAGGAGAAGGAAATTCTTTCTTATGCATAAGATATGACATTGAAACTTGACAGGTGGTTGTTATATTATACAATAGATCATTTAAGTATTCAATTATTTTATTCTTAGTTGAATTACACATAATAGAGAGATAGCATGTTAAATAAGTAATGAAATCTTGTATTCAAGAAAAGTAAACATTGCTTTGAAGGAAATGTATCTTAACATTTTTATCAATAAATTCCTTAATATCATCCCTTATTATAAAAAGTAAGCACGAAAAACAAACAATGAAGCTTTGCATTAACATATGTTAAACTTCATCATTCATATACATGATATAACCTAGTATGAATTCCTTATTATTTGCAAGAAATGTTTGGAAATGAGTAAGATCCATTTATAATTTTTATGTAAAAAAATCTATTAGATGATACCTCAAATATGAAGGGACCTAGTAAATTCCACTACGGTTTTGAAGGAAATGATTTTAAAAATTACTATGGTAAATTTAAAAATTAAATGGAATTTATGATATAAATATGCAGGAAAAATCAAAAAAATAATGGGAAAAAATAATGGGACCTAATATAGGCAACTAGGGTTTTGAACAAAATTATTTTTAAATTACTAAGGAAAGTTTAAAAATTAAAATGGAATTTATGATTTAAATATGCAAAAAAATAAGAAAAATATTTCTAAATTTAGCAAGAAAATTTCCCTAGGGTCTTTAGGTTTTTTTGTTCATAAAAGGAACTAGTAAATTCAACTAAGTTTTGGAATAAATGATTTTTAAAATTACTATGGTAAATTTATAAAAAAAAATGTGAATTTTTTATTTAAATATGCAAGTAAAAAATTAGAAAAATATCGAAAAAAATATGATTTAAATGGAAAAAAATATGATTTAAATTAGGAAGGAATTTTCCCTAGGGTTTCTAGGGTTTTTTGCACAAACAAAGTAAGTCAGGTTTACTAAATGATTTAACTACTTTGGGAATATTGGAGTCTTATTCCTAATTTAGTTAAAGGTCTAAGTTGGTTAAATCATTAAATAATATTGAAATAGTTTAACTAATAATTTTTATAATTTAACTGTATTTTTAACCTTTCTATAAATAGTAATAAATATGGAGGAAATAAGATAGCTGAAAATAAGATGAAATAGTTGAGACATGGCCTGGAATTTGTTATTCAGGACTAGGACAGTGTTGTAAACTAGGATCTGGATTTAATTTTTTAAAAGGATAGGAGCATTGAAATAGGACACCCTAGGGTCTAACACTATTGTCCTCTTTTGTTGCTATTGTCTAAATTTCTCATAAAGACCTAAGTTTTTTGGGTTTTGTTCGTTGTCCCCATGTAGGCCTTATTATGAAATCATGACTATTGAAAGTATACAAAACTCCTTATAGAATGTATTTAATCTTCAAACCCTAGACTTGAACATGCTTTGATAAAACTTGAGAAAAAAGGGGGGTTAGCATGTGTAAGTTGTACTAAATGTGAATTCACACCCCTTGTGTGGGCACACTGCCTACATACCAATACTTTAAAGAGGGATCAAGCCATATGTAGTTCTCCCACATGATGTTCTTTGTATAATAGTGTTATGTAGATGTAAAAATGTTAAACTGGGTGTGGTTGAGGTGACTAGGGAATGGTGTGAGGATTTGGATATGCTTATAGTTGTATTGGATGAATATATGTAGAGAATAGGGAAATTTTCCTTAATGTTTTTTCTTATATTCTTGCTTGCTTTTTAATATTTTCCAACCTCCCTCTAAATGAACTTTGAATAGGCTTTTATAGAGATCTATTGGTCATGGGTTGAATGAATTCACATTAGGCTGACAATATTAAGTATAAGAATTAGAAGGAAATAACTACTAGAACTCAAAAATATAATTGGATAGGAGTGTCAAAATAGGACACCCTAGGGTCTAGTGCTATAGTCTAAGTTGGGTGATCTTATTTTCCAAGTGTAGGACTTAGGGGGATGGAATTAACATGGGAAATATAGCTTGGATAAGGTAAAATAAGCTTTTAGAAGTCCACAGATGACTATGAATTTGTAAAAAGGTGTCTAGAAGTGTCATAGAACATGCATAAGGGACCTATGGGTTGGGTGCCATAAGCCATACTCAATCTGTCAATTTTGACATTTTATATGATTACAAAAATCAATAATGTTTTCATCTTTAGTTGAAATGAGAGGAATAACTTCCACCCATTTGGTGAAATATTTAATCAAAATGATGATATAATGATGCCATTATGAAGAATGAAGGTTAATTTCACCAATAAAATCTAGTCCCCATTGCAAGAAGGGACAATAATCCTTGGATACTTGGAGGCTAAAACTAGGTGTATGATGTAAATTGGCATTTTTTTGAAATTTAACAAACTTATTCACATAATGAAAACAATCCTGGTTAAAGGTGGACCAATAATAGCTTAGGGGAAGGATACATTTAGCGATAGCTAGGTCACTAAAGTGTCCTACACAACTCCTATCATGTATTTCCTTAATAGCATGAGAGATCTCATGATTAGGTAGGTAGTGGAAAATAAGACCATTTTATCCATACTTGTAAATAATTCCCCCTAGTATGGTGTAATGAGAGGTAATCTGAATGAACACTCTTTGACCATTCCTAGAAAGATCAAAAGGGATGATGGAAAGGTTGAGATAGTCAAATATTTTCTTATGCCAAAGATCAAATGGGGATTCTTCCACACTACAGATGGAAAGAGGGTTAGATTTGGTATAATAAGGTTTGGTAAGATGAAATATAGTGATAAATAGTCCAGATTCAGAAGGTGTAAATGGGATCTAGGAAGTAAGGGAAGCCATTATGTTAGTACACTTGTTCATAGACCATAGAATGGCTTAGATAAGGTAACGTTAAAATGATGCTAAGAGTACATTTTCTATTTATTTTTACAAATTAAAAATATCATTATTACTTTTATAAGATCCATTTATTTGATTGACCATGAGTTGGGAGTCACCAAAAACATTGATCATCTTGATTCCCAAGGCAAAAGTAGTTTGGAGACCTATCACTAGGGATTCGTACTCAACCATGTTATTGGTACAATCAAAGTCAAGGTTAAAGGATAAAGGAATAGGTTCAAAATTAAAGGGAATGAGGATGATACTAGCTACCCCACCACATTCACACTTTGATCCATCGAAGAACATGGTCATTTGATAATTGATGTCTTCTTGATAAAGTATTGTGATGGATTCATCAAGAAACTCAAGGGGAGACATTAGGTTATCTACTAAAGGTGCATCACCCAACTGATTGGTAATGACTTTCCCTATAATTAATTTCTATTGGAGTAACTCAAGATCAAACTTAGCTAAAAGCACGAGCCACTTAACCATACACTAATTATGGTATGGATTAGAGTGTATATAGTTGAGTGGATCAGTGTTGGTTAGGACATAGGTCTTGTGGTTGAGAAGGTAATGGTGGATTTTAGAAGCCACAAAGACCAAGGTGAGGCAAAGTTTTTAAGTATGGGTTTACTAAGTCTCTTACTCAATAAGTGTTTGACTTATATAGTAAATGGCATGTTTTTTATGTTACTCATCTTGATGTGCTAGCATTGCCCCTAAAGAGTTATCTGTGGTGGAAATATAAAGGTAGAAAGGTTCATAGTTTTTGGTAGGAATGAATATGGGTAGAGAAATAAATTAATATTTAAGTGAATCAAATGCCTTTTATCATTCCTTATTACACTTAAAAGATACATATTTTTTTAGAAGGAGGTGGAAAGGTTGGAATCTATCAAAGAGCTAAGAGATGAAGTGACCAATGGATTGGAGCTTCCCTTATAAAATGTGGAGTTGCTTGAGGTGGGTTAAAGGAGGTATGTTGAGGATTTATGTGATTTAGGTAGGATTAACTTCAATTCTTTGAAGAGAGATGATAAAGCAAAGGAATGTTCTTGACAAAACCTCAAAAATGAATTTCTTGGGGTTAAGAAAAACATGGTAATGGATAAGGCATTCAAAAATAACCTTGAGAACTACTAAATTATCTTTAAAAAATTTAGATTACCCAAGAAGGTCATCTACATAACACTCAATGGATTTATGAATAATTTCATGGAAGATATAGGTCATGACACACTAGTAAGTTGCACTAGCATTTTTCAAACCAAAAGCCATGACCCTATAATAGAAAGTTACCCAAGGGGTGATAAAGGTAGTTTTGTGTTGATATTCATGGGAAATCAAGATATTATTATATCTTGAGAAACCATCCATGAAAGATATCATCTCATGGCTGTCTATAAGATCAAAAATCTAGTCAATGCTTGGTAAAGGGAAGTCATCCTTTGGGTAAGCAAGGTTAAGATCACAAAAATACATGCAAATATGAAGTCTCCCTATTGATTTGGTGATAAGGATGACATTATAGACCCATTGGGGATAGTTAATGGGTTGGATGAAATTCATAGATAGGAGGTGATGAAGCTCTTCTTTGACAAGAAGGGCTATGCAAGGGTGCATTTGATGAAGCTTTTGATTAATAGGCTTAGAATCATAGTTAGTAATGATATTATGAGTTGAAATAGAAGGGTAGATTCTAGGCATGTCACTATAATAACAAGTAAATGTGACACTATGGTCTCATAATAATAAGGGAAAATCTTGAATCTCTAAGGAATATAGTGATTGGCTAATTTTAACAATGCATGGGTTATCTTGAGTGCCCAAGTTGACATAAATGGTGGATTTTTTCAACATAGTTTAAGTCTTAGGAGGAATTATTTTTAGATAGAAGAATCTTCTACACTAAGATAGGAAAGAAGGGAATTGTCATCCTGACACCAAATGGTATTAATGGTAGGAGAATCATCTTATACCATCTCAGGATGAGTCAAATGAATGGTCATGGTATCCCCATTATTTTGATAAGTTAGGGGTCCAAGGCTAATCATGTTGATGAAAAAAATGTTATGGGGGATGGCATCCAAATCCTCAAACTCTAATGGGGAATTGGTTAGTAAGGGTGGGACTTATTTATGATAGTAATGGGAGGTGAATTAGGTATCTCTCTAGATGTAATGAATCCAAGACCAAATTTTTCATGAGGCTTTTGGGTCTTACATGAGAACAACTCATGTGGTCCATGTGCATAACATCATAGACCAAATCCCATCCAAACACACATATCAAGGTATGTCTTGACAAACTCTAGTGTATCTAGATATGATAAATCAAAGTTGAATGGTCGATTATAAGAGGAGACAGACATGGCAGAAAGTGGTTGATCAAGTCCACCATAGACAAGACTAGTTTTGAGATTAAGAGTCCAAAAAAGGATAATGGTTTTGATATTTGGATCATAACTAGGGTTTTAGTCAAGTTTATTATACTCTTGGGGAGTAGGGAAGGCATTTAATGTAAAGAGGAGATACTCCCCAAGTGAGAGACATTGGAATGTCAATTCCATGGGTTCCTTCATTGAGATTTGGGTAGAAGGGTTGGATAAGCTAGTTGAGGCTTGGTTGGTAAAAGAGGTGGATTCGTCATTGAATGGTAAAGACATGGTGGATGGAAGGAGGATAACATCATTCAATTGATATGTCATGCTGTAAGATGTGAAAGGACTTGGGCTAGCTTGCATAGTAACTACTTAACCCTCGTGCTCAAATTTGATGGACTAATGTAGGGTAGATGATACATAATTCATGGAATGAATCCAAGGGCATTAAAGTAGGAAATTATACTGGAACTCACCTTCTACTATGTAGAAGATCTCAAGAAGCATGTGAGGTCCTAAAGTAATGTGGAGGTTGACATTTCCTAGAGTTGTTTCCATAGTTCCATTAAAGGAATGAATCACTGCTATGATTTTTGACATAATATTATTTAGAAATTTCAACTAGTCATATACATGGGAGGAGATATTGTTAATAATAGCCCCTCCATTAATCATAAATATTTTGATGTGGGTTTGGTTGATGTTTGTGGTAATAAAGAGGGGATGATTTGGATCCTAGGGATGAATAAAGGGTATTTCTAAATCCTTAAAGGTAACAAGATTGGAAAGTTGAAGGGCTCTAATAAAGGCTACTAGAGTTTGTAGATCTTCTAGTTAAAACTTTATGGACTATAATGATTCTATAATTTCTTTGTGGTGATGGGGAAAGGTATTGATTAGTTCATATAAACTCATATTCATTAGTGTTTGGTGAAGTTTCTTTATAACTACTCTTTGGATTGACTCAGAAGGATTGAAATGGGATGTATCCAAGATGGACACCTTGGTCTTGGGTGAATGTGAGGGTTATTTGGTTTAGTTGGGTGATTGGGTGGTGGAAGAATGGTATGTATATGGAATGGACAGCTTTGCCTTTCCCTTATCCTTTTTTTGGGATTGTGATCATATGACCACATGGATGGTATGGATTTGGGGATGTGTTATGTTAGAGGACTACTTTGGTTCCTCCTCACTCTTAGATGAGAGTGTGGGAGTAGGCAAGGGTTGGGTTGCTAATTTTGGTTCTTGGAGTGGTGATAAGATCATGGGAAGATCTTATAATAGTAGGTCATAATTAACACATAGTTGATAGACTAGTACATGAAGAGATTTACAATTTCTCCATATATGTCCTAACATTCAATGGTATGAGAAAATTAGATTATAATCAAACTAGGATGGCTTAGGACTATGGGCATCAAATGGTTTAATAGGAAGAAAAGTCAAGAAAGAAGCTTGCAATAGTCTCTATAGGATGGTTGAGTAAGACTCAAGCAAAGGTGATAAGACTATTGGGGTTTTGGCTTTAGATTTTGAGGTGGAAGCCTTCTCAGGAGTAGGCTTCATAATGAGGGTTTTGGGTGGTGGAATATTATTGGTTTATAGTGTTTAATAATTTAATGTCTTGGAGGTATATGGTTTGGAAGCTAATGTTTTGGTAATGGGTGGTTTGGAAATAAATGGGTTAGAAGTAGAATGTTTGGTAGTGGAGGGTTTGGAGGTAGAAGGCTTGAAAAGAGTAGGTAGAGATGTAGTCAAAAGAGTATGTTGGGCTTTGGTTATCTTTGGGAGATGTGTCTTTATAATGGAAGGATGAGGTCCTAGGATGGAAGAAGGATGTGGTCCTAAAATGGAAGGCAACGTAAAAATGGGTGACAAGGTTTTGGTTTTTGGGATCCTAAGTAGATCCACCTTTTTGGTTAGCTTAACTTGGGGTTTCTTTGGTAGAATATATGGTGATAAATCCAACTTTAATGGAGGGTGTGTAGGGACATGACTGGGGAACATACCTAGGTTCTTGATGGGATTTGTTGTGATGGTAAAATATGCTTGGGTTACTTTGGGTGGGGTTGGGTTGGAATGTTTGCCTATGGTTTAGGAGGTAGGTATTTTCAATGGTTTAGATGGGATGATGGTGGGTTCATTAGTAGAAGTGGAAGGTTGGGTTGATAATGGTATGTTTGAGGTCTCTTGATTAGTTTGATAGGGGATCCCAAGATGGTGCCAAAATGTGGGATGATCCATGTTGGGTTGGTATAGGAACTCCAAGTTTTGAACTAGTATAGGGAATGACTTATAGATGGGTTTCATTCCTTTTTTATTGGAATAAAAGGGTAAACTCATGGGTTGAGAAAGAGAAGTAGTTTCCTTATCCTTTTCCTCAATCAAAGGATCCAAGGTTTTGGAAGGCAATTCCTCTATGAAAGGGGTGGATGAAGTAGCCTCTTCTTTAGGAAGGATTTCAAAAATGAGATTATAGATCTCAATCAAAGAATAAAATTGAAGGGAAGTAATGGTGATATCCTATATCATGCATTCTAAAGGGGAGGGGATGGAGCTTTCCACTACCTCAATAAGTGGAGAAAGGAGGATAATGGCTTCCTTTGTTTCAATTTCCAAAGGCATAGAAGGTAACTCCACTACCTAAATAAGTGGAGTGGAAGAAAAAGTGGTTTGAGCTATAGTTTCCTCAACAATGACCTCACTAAGAACCACATTAATATTATAGACCTCATGGTTGTGAGAGGATTCCCCTTTATTATTTTCATTATTTGTAGAAGGGGCATGGTTGGGGTATGACTGCCTAAAAATATTAAGTGACTAATTTGGGGGTACATTGGGGTTATCCAACACAAGTTCCCCCTTGTTAATCAACCATTGGACAATGCTTTTGAAAGTATTTCATATAGTAACATGATTCCCAATGACATGGTGGTAACCACATAATTCATTCTCCTTATACCAATTATGTTTAAGATGAGAGGAATCAAATTACTATGGGGGTTTGAATAGAGGGAGTTTTATGATATTTTATTTTAACAAATTTTCTAAAATTGAATCACATGACTCCCCTAGTGGAGTATATTACTTTTGGTTGTTACAGTTTTGGTTCCAGGTATTCTGGTTAGATGAATCAAAAGAATTGGGTTGGTTAACAATTAGAGGAAGAGTAGTTTTAAGGAAAATTGTATTCATGGTTTCCTTAGTTTTGGTGTTGGTATTGTAGTGATTGGAGGTTTTAGAGGAAGATAGTTGACTTGAAACTAGAGTTCTTGTTTATCAATTTTAGCTTCCCCTCGTCAATGGATCTAATGTCTAATTTTTTTGCCATGGTGAAAGCCTCACCAATGGTCTTGAAAGTCTAAACCTATAAAGTGGAGGAAATATGTTTGGCACAATCATGAGATAAAATCTTGATAATCTTGGATTGGGGCAAAGAGAAAGAGAGTTGGTTTATCAAACATCTCCAATGGGATGCAAAATCAACAATTGACTCATCCTCAAATCACTAAATGAAGTAGAGGTTGATGATGGAAAATTTCTTAGATATATTTATGGAAACGTGATCTAAGAAGGTTTAACCTAATTATGCAAATGAAAAGAGGGAGTGCTTGGTAATAATACTATACCAATTTAATGTCAGACTAGATAGGGACATGGGAAAGATGTGAAGAAGGAGAGCATCATCATAAGAAATCAAATAATAAGAGTGTCTAAATTCTCTAAGATGTTGTTGAGGATCTTCCTTGCTCTAAATTTCCAAAATTTTTGGAAGTTCTCATTGAGGAGGATAATGTTGGATTTGGATGAATGGATGAATTGGCTCGTTGAAAATTTTATCAGATGATAAGAGGTTATGGGAACTAGAAATAAATGACTCCAAATTAGTCATTTTGTCCACTAACATCTTACCTAGATCTATTTGTGGTTATGCACCCCCATAGTTGTGGGGTAAAATTTATTGGGTTTGGTTAGCTAAAACATAAGGATATCTAGTGGAAGGTTGCCACATATTGGTATGTGGACATGAGTGGTTAGGTGGATGCCATGTATGTGTAAGTGGATGTAAAAGGTTGGGTAGAATATAGAGTTATATACCCTTATAGGTTAGGAATGTAGATTGGATTGGGTGCAATATACATTTATTAGGGAATTGACATGGGTTGGAGGTAAAATTGGGTTGATAGGTTGAGGATGACTGGTGACCTTAGTACTGATGGGTTGAAAGGTAGAAGGTATAGAAACCACCAAGATTTGGAATGGCATAGAGGTTGGTGGGTTAGAAATAAGAGGAAGGGTAGCAATATTAGTATAGGGTACTAAAATGGTAAGTGGATTATAGGTGCCTAAAGATTGGGTTACTCCTATACTAAAAGGGCTATTGGTTGGGGTAGAAGGCATCTAGGTGTAGGTTAGTTGGATGTATTAGTTTTTATGGTGGTATTGGTGGGATTATCTTTAGAAGAAGATGATTGGGTGAGTGAGGGTTGAGTGTAGATGGTATAAATAAAGTTACTACCCATAATATGGGATGGCATACCATAGGGTAGATTAATAGATGGGACCAAAGTAGAGGTATGGTGAAATATGGTGTTAAGGTAATGTTAGAGGTCTATGGGGATATTATCTATAAAAGTGGTGAAATCCATATCTCCTTAGACAGATATTCTAGGTCTAATAGGACTTCAATAATGGTGGGATGAACTTTCCACATATGAATGGTACTCCATGGAGGAAGAAGAATAGAAGGATGGGTGGTTGGGAGGTGGATCCCAACTTGATTAGATTCTTTGTTATTATTTAGTGAGAACTATGCAAGGAATGGAAAAAAAAGATAAAAGTGATCTCATATCTCAAGATAGAAGAAAACAAAATAAAAATATATCAAGGGAAACAATGCATACACTAAGGTGTGTTAAGATTTTAAGATACTTTATTATCTGTCTTTTATCTTATGCCTCAATTTTTAAAAAGTTAAGAAGACCAACTTGGGTTTGTAGAGTGGGTACTACAATAATATGTCTAAGGATGGTTTCAAGTAGTTAAATGCTCTCAAGATGTATACTAGAACTTAGTACATGGCTTGATATTGGGGCCTACCCCCTCTCTTCACACACCATAGTGATAAGTGTGTTGAGTGCTTGGCCAAAATATATCAAGTTTCTAGAGATTATACTCAGCTAGTGTAATGAGTTGGTTTACCCCTTGGTACTAAAATCCAAGTCAGATAGCCAAGGAAATGTGACCATAAGGTGATGAATTCTCAATCAGGCCTTATGTCAATGTTTTGATGTTTAATTGAGTATGTGGATTGGTCTTGTGTGTGTGGAGTCAAGTGATACTATGATTAGTGTACCTAATTAATTTAAGCTATGTGACCTAATCAACAAAATTAAATTATGGATGCAAAGTTAATTTTAATCCAAAGGAAAGTTTTTTGTCTTTTCAAATGTATACAAAGTAACTAAGATGCACCTAGATGAGATATGATGATGAAAATCCTAAGGCTAGGATGAATACTTTTGGTTTTAAGAAGTGAAAGCAAAACATTAAAATTTTTACTTTTTCTAATAAAGAAAAAGAAACTAGAACTTGCATTTTGGAAGGGAAGATAGAAAATCAGGAACATTTAATTTTCAAAAATTAAATCAATGAATGAATCTTATTTAATGAAAATAAATTTCCTACAACTACAAACCCAATAAAAAGATCAAGGGTCCCACTGGGTATGTCAGAATATTTCACCAAAAAATTGTATTATTTTATAAGAAGAAAGATTTAAAACTTGAAAGAAGGGTGAGGTTAGTATAACCTAATGTGTTGTGCACACATGAATATAAATTATTGTGGATACTCCTCTTTGTCTAGGGAGGATGACTTGAAGATAAGAAATCACTAGAAGAAAATGGTTGATTCATGAGATAGTAGGGTGGACTGACTAGCATGATCTAGATCCAAGAAACATAAGCTTCCTTGGAGGCTGTCAATCCACACTTATAAAACATTTAAGTTTTGATATGCTTAAAATAGGTGCTTGTATGAAATAATAAAAACTACTAAAATCAAATACAAGAAATGTTAGAAAAGAAACATGTGATATTTTGATTAAAATAGTAATAAATGATTGAATACTAATGATACATTACTCAAACTTGATTCACAAAATAAGATTATCCTCCATGATAAAATAAAAACTCAAAAAACTGGAATTTGGGTATGGGTAGATAGGTCAAATTAACTTGGTATAGTAAAATACCACATAGTGACCATCATTGGTCTAGGTATGACCATTGATGTTTAGGTGACCGTCGATGATTGTTAACTATTAGAGGTTAAGGAAATCCATTGGTGATTAGGTAAGCCCATCATTGGTTAATGTGGAAACTAGTTTAGGAAAATAAATCCATTGAGGAGAGTTGCAGAGAGTTTCTAGGTATTGTGTTTGGGTTGAATGTTGGTTACGAGATAGGAAATGATGCTCAGAGGTATCTGGTTTAGGGATTGAATGTTTGGGTGAGTGAAATAGGCTATGGGTGGTTTTTGATAGGAGGTAAAATGTATGGAGTTGAAAAACTCCAACATAGAAAGGTGAGGTGAAATATGAATAAAGGGGAAAGACAAAAGTAATGAAATAAAATAGAGATAATTACTATATCTTGGTGAAAAACATATATACTTAGCTTTTGGATTCACTTGGGAGTCAAAACCTCTTTCACCTACCTAATTGATCTGATCTTGATGATTATTTCAACCTTCTCTTACTCTCTAAATATAGAGGAAAGGGAGGCTCAAATCAAAGAGTTTAACAAATAGTTTATCAAATAGCCTAATCATGCATTTATCATGTGAATAATAGAATAATTTTAAATAATGGGTAATAAATGAGTGAGTTAAAGTTGAAATGCAATTGATTCCTTTGATCATGCAAGAGTTTAAGTAACCATCGATGGATAGGGTCAACCATATGTGGTCAAGGGTTGACCATTCGTAGCTAGGGAGACATAGTTAAAATGGCTAAGGTTAGTCATTTTCACTTATTTTTGGTGGTTAAAAGGTTGGGAAATGGTCCAAGGTAATAAAAGGAGGGTTATGGGGTGATTTAATGACTAGAAGTGTATTGCATGGTTTTATAGTGTTTACAAAATTAAACACTTAATTATTTGAATAAGGTGTGCAATTAGGGCCCTAATTAAAATTATATCAACACAATTCCTTGGGAAAGCCTTGATTGTCCCTAATTATGTATCATCTGGTATCAAATACTTGATTGGCTCAATATGGTTGCAATCAAGGCCAAGTAAGACCCAATTTCCATTATATATGAATGTAGTTCCTTGCACATTACTCCTTTGGATAGAATTACATATCAAATTGAAAAAATACTTAATTTTTTAATATGGTGAGCACTTGGATCCCCAATTGATATCATATGGATGAAATTCCTTACATTGAGGCTCAGTAATCCCTGAATATCAATTTAGTCTAATTAACATTATATATTAGTAAGAATTAGGTTCACAAGGATGAACTTGGTTAAAATTACATCAGTCATTACCAAAATTGACTTCATAGGCTCAATCTATGATGATGTGGGAGATAATTGATCCCAAATTCACATTCTTTATTCATATATCTAGGTTCAAGGATCTCAAATTTTCCCCAATCACCATCATAATTGTACCTTATATACCCTAAAATATATACCCTAATCCCTAATCTATAAAGTTCTTAATCCCTAAAATCTAGACCATAAATATAGAATCTTTAAACCTTAAACCAATTATTTTAGCCTAAATTAGCATCATTTAGACTAAGAATTAAGTTTACAGGGCTCAGTTTGGCCTAAATCACATGACTGATTACCTCATTTGACTAATTCACCCGATCTACATGATGACATCCATGGTATAATGACAACCCAACAACACATTTTATAGTCATAAATCGGTCTAACTAATTCAAATTATCCTAAATTATCTTTGTGATTGACCCTATGTACCCTAAACCATGTATATACATTAAAACCTAGAATCCATAAAGCATAAACCCTAAACACTATACCTTAAATTGTAAACCATAAGATTTCCCTATTTACCAATCAATTTAGTCTCAATTAACATCCTTTATAGTAATAATTAGGTTCACATGGCATAGAGAGATTAGACAAATTATATAAAGGTCCTTAAACTTAAACCCCATGACTTAATCCCTAATCCCTAGAACATAAATTGTAATCCCTATGCCCTAATGCCCATTACATGCCACAAACATACACGCTTTACAATATAACTAACTTTATCACAAGATGTCATAAAATCCATTTTTTAAATCTATGGCCAAAACTTAGCCTTTGGATTACCAATCTAGATGTGCATCTGAAGTAAATGTGGGATATTTCAAGCCCCTTCAACCTATTTATATGACTATAAAAAATGATTTGGGGGTTGATCATCTCCAATTTTCCCCATTTACCATCATGATTGTACCTCATATACCCTAAAACCTATACCCCAAGACCTAATGCTTAAATTTCCTAATCCCTAAATTCTAAACCATAAATATAAACTCTTTAAATGTTGAACCAATTATTTTAGCCTAAATTTACATCATTTAAACTAAGAATTATCTTTAAAATTGACTCTATGTACCCTAAACCTAAGCCTTAAACATTATACCCTAAATTGTAAACCAAAACCTTTCCTTATTTACCAAATGATTTAGTCCCAATTAACATCCTTTCTAGTAAAAATTAGGTTCACACATAGCATAGAGTGATTCAACCTTATATACACCTTTAAACCCAAATCCTACATGCCCTAATCCCTAAAACCTAAAACATAAATTATAATCCCTAATCCTTAAAACATATATTGTAATACCTAATCCCTAATCCATAATCCATTATCTATATATAGTATAACACAATCATAGTTTTTAATAACACTATCACATTATTAACATAGGCAACACTTGGTTCTCATTGCCAATTACCAACCCTAGGGCTTATATTAACAATAACATGATTGCATTATTACATAATGTTATAACATTATTCTCAATATAAGCTTCTTAATGTATTAAATGGGGAATAACCTTATGAAAGACATAATTCAATAATTTTATGTAATAATACAATTGCATTATGTTTATTTTAGATTAATCTCACTTATGAATGACTATTTCTTACCCAAATCGATAACTATGTCCCCACAAACATTCTTTGTGCACTTTTGTGAGATCTATGGTACTTTTGTACATGACCCCACCTTTGAAAGGTTATTAATTTTCCCTTTTGATGTGTGTCAGATCAAATTCAAAGAGGAAGAGGAAGATGTTGAGGAATAAAAAGCTAGAGGAATTAGAATATTTGAGAGAGAAACAAAAGATATTAAAGCAAAAAAGTAATGGTAGACAAGGTACAAACCCTAATCATGATGAAACAAATGCCATAAATAATGAGCCAATTGATGATAATGAATTAAACAATGATGAAATTGACTATAATCAATTAAATAATGTTTAAATTGACCATAATGAAATGAATGATAAAGAAATTGAAAAAAATGAATTAGTTAATTTGAAAGTTCACATTCAAAGTTCTAATCTTTTTATTTTCTTGTTGATGAGTCTATGTATGATGTTTCACCCACCATAAATGAAGAAAATTTAATGGAAAAAACTAATGGTGAAATTAAACATCAAGAAAATTTCATGGAAACATAGAATGAAGAAATTAACAATGAAGAAAATGTCATCCCACCTCTAAACAATGAAAGTAATAATGATTTTGAAACACCCTCTCAACAAATTCCACCATTATCAACACATCTAAAAATTGTGTAGAAAAGATAAGTACTTAATTGAAGTCAATGAAAATATTTTAGAACCAATGCATAATAAAATATCTAATCTCCATTCAAGAAGACTGACTCAATAAATTTGGGATACATTCTTTCATAATTTGGAGTATGATAGTCAAAGATGTCAATTATTTATTTCATTGATAAAATTGATTAAGATGAAACCCATAATGTACACATTAGGACTAAGAATATCTAACATAGATTATGAAAATAATGAAATTATTGAAAAATTACAAGATGCATATCATACTATAGGCCCAAAATCATGCACCGAATATTGTAATGTTGACCAATATATACTTAAAAACTTTTGAAGTAAGTGAAACTAGGGAAAAAATGAATGGTTTCAAAAAAAAGCTAAACACTTAATATAAATAAAAATAATAATGAAAGTAATTGAAAGATATGACATACTTAATGAACCTAATACCAATGAGCTCTGGACATTCTTTGGAAGACTTCCATGAAAGTACAAAGCTATATCTGATACTATCAAAGAGTTACTCAATTTTGGAAAGACAATACAAGATTTTTTCCCAATGCAAGATATGTGAAAAGAAGAGTTGGTTCTCATAATCGTGAAATACATAAAAACATTTATTGGATATGAATAAAACATAATTATACTCTAAATTTTCATAATAACATCCATAAATTTATTATTTTAAGGTATTTTGAGATGGTAAAACCTTTTTATGTTAAAATAAATCAAATACATACCACTTCTTGTTATAGGTAACATGTTGAATTTTTAATTCACTATGATGTTTTTCACCCTATTTATTATACTTTACATGCTAACATTTTGAAAGAGTGTGGCATTAAATTTCCACCAAAAAGAGCAAGGGAATTTATTCTATCTTTTGTAAAAGATCAAATGGCCAATTATTTTATAAAAAATCATGTTTAAATGGAAATTTTAGCATTTTTAGTAGATTGCAAAAATAAAATAAAAGTATCTATGAAGAAATTACAAGTGCAATTGGATATGAATTAGTTGGTATAATCAAATATAAATCAATGACTTATTGAATTAAAATATGGAAAATAATCTAAAATGTGTGAGCTTATTACAAAAATATACATATTTCTAAATTTTTGGTTAAATTTAGGGAGAAGATTGTTTATGAGTATGCAAGGCACACACACAGGGCTAGATGGTTGGATGAAAATTTCAAGATAAGAAAGGATACATTCCCACTTGGTATAATTATTTTATTAGTTAATTTTTATAAAAATCACATATTCAAACCCAAAATAGAAGTTTAATTGTAGTACTACAACTCATCACAAGTTGGCATATTCATGCATATAACATTCATGCATGCACGTGATAGTAAAGAGAAACAATGTAATATATTAAGAGAGTATGATTTCATATCAATGATGATAGATCACATTGTTTAGAGTATGTGAAAGGTTTTTTTTATACATTATAAGAATAGTTGAGTTAGAGGAACATTACTTTCAATCAACATTACATCTGGTCAGATAATTATACATTACAACTTAAAAATGTACATATGTTTTATTGGTTGAGAAGGATGCATGTTAACACTAGTGTAGAACACATTTGGAGTTTCACCTATGCTATCCATGGAAAAGGAGAGCATGATGGTGCTATATCATGTGTAAAAAGATTTATTTCAAGGGAGAAGTTGAAATTTAGAGAGGGTGCTGATTTGATAGATGCAAAAGCTTTGGCTAAATGGTGGTCACTAAAACTTGGTTTTAATGATATCCTATTAAAAATTTATATCAATGGTTGTTTGAAGAGTTTTAAATGCACATGAAGATATTGCACAATTTAAATTTGATTCTTATAATGAATATTCATTTATAAAAATATAATGAGAGGCTATTAAACAAGAAACTATGGAAAGTTCAAGAGTCAAACCATGAAGCTATTCTTGATACTATCAAGGTTAGAGCAGATCCTATAGTTTTATTGGATTGAAATATGAAGGTATGTTGAATTTTTAAATATAAATGTAATCAATTTTACTACATAAATTTCATTTTTAATTACTTACTAACAATTCTTTGTATGTTAGTGTTCTAGATAAGCTTCCAAATTCATGTTGTTGACATTTTTAGTAAATAATTCTATATTATTGAAGCTAAGAGAATATTAAGTTTTATGAGTATTTGAACTTAGGCTTAAAAAATGCATTTTTCTTATATTGGAAAGGGTGTTTTTGAGGCTGAAATGGGTGGTGGGTTTGTTGATCAGGCCTAAAAAAAGTCCAATAACCTATTCCTAGACATTATCCACCCCCTAGATGTGTTGGTAGTGTTAGTTTTCACTCAGAAAGCATTAGAACTAGTGTTCTACAACCACAACTTTAACTTTGACAACATTTGTTGGTAGTGTTTTTTCTCTCTATAACGGTAGTGAAAATGCACTTCCAGGTGGATTTGAAAATCATGGGGGTATGATAACATGTAATTTGCCTATATATATGTGATAAAAGTGATAAATTTTTATGTGGAGGTCTAATAGATAGAAATTCTAGTTGGATCTCAAGAAGTTGCTTATTCGCTAACAAAAAGTTGCACTTTTAGACCCATCATTGCAACTTGTTTAACAGATTGATCTCTAAGATTCCACTTGAATGCTTTGATATGTAATTATAGGGATTAAATAGTTATGATAATGATATAATGGTTTGTGTAAATTACTTACAAGTTTTATTTTAGGCATGTTTGAACTTAGGCTAAAACTTTGTGTTTTTCTTATATTAGGAAGGGTGTTCTTGATGCCAAAATGGCTAGTACATTTGTTGATCAGACCTGACAGGAGGCCAAGAATCCCATCCTATATGTTATCTAACCCTCCAAATGTGTTGGTGATGTCATTTTTCACTTAGGAAGCATCTAAATGAGAGTTTTCCAATCACAACTTGAACTTTGATAACATTTGTTGTTAGTGTTTCCACTCTCTAGAATGGTAGTGAAAATGCACTTTTGGGTGGATTTAAACATCATGGTGGTGTGATAATATTTAATTTCATATCTATACATGATCAAAGTGATATATTTTTACATGGAGGACTCAACGATAAAAAAAGCTATTTGAAGCTCAAGAAGTTGCTTGTTCACTAGCAAAAAGTTGCATTTTTGGACCCATTACTACAACTTATCTAATGGATTGATATCCAAGATTATACCCAAGTGATTTGAGGTGATATTAAAAGTATTAAATAGTTATGGGAGGTATTTATAGTTCATATGAATGAATTACATTTTTTATGCATATTTAAACTTAGGTTAAAAAATGCATTTTTCTTGTATTGGGAAGGGTGTTCTTGAGGCTAGAATGGGTGGTGGGTTTGTTTATTGGGCCTGAAGGGAGGTTAAGAACTAGGTAATACATGATATATTCCCATTATATGTGTTTTTAGTGTTATATTTCACTCAATAATAATTTTAATCAGAATTCTATAACCATAACTTGAACTTTGACAACGTTTGTTGTCAGTGTTTCTACTCTCTAGAATGGTAAAGAAAATGAACGTATAGGTGGATTTAAATTTCATATAGGTGTGATAACATGTATTTTCATATCCATATGTGATAAAATTTATATATTTTCATGTGGAGGTATCTAAGGTATAAATTCTAGTTGGAGCTCAAGAAGTTGCTTGTTCACTACCAAAAAATTACATTTTTGAACCCATCACTATAAATTATAAAATGGATTTATCTCAAAGCTTGCACATGAGTTATATGGAATTTTATTATATGGATTAAATATTTATGGGAAGGATCTGATGGTTAATGTAAATGACTTGTAGTATTTTTATGCATGTTTGAACTTAGGCTAAAAATTACATTTTTCTTATATTAAGAAGGATGTTCTTAAAGCTAGAACGGGTGATGGGGTTGTCGATCAGGCCTGATGGGAGAACAAGAACCTATTATAATACATTATATACCAATTATACATGGTGGTGTTAGTTTTCACTCAAGAAGCGTTGAAACTAGAGTTCTACAACCATAACTTCAACATTGACAATTTTGACAACTTTGACAACTTAAACTAGAGACCTATAAAATTAATGAGTAATTGACCTATTGACCTATTGAAAAATTTGAAAAATTTGACAACTTTGACTAATTTTATAAAGTTTACAATTTTGATAACTTTGACAACTTTGATAACTTTGACCTATTCACCTATTGACCTATTAGGTGGTAATTGAGATATTGACCTATTAACCTATTATGTTTCATCACGTAATTGACCTATTGAACTAGAAAGTGACTTGTTTTGGATTCTCCATTTAATGTATGTGATTGAATTAGTTTCATGTTATCCTTTAAGCTCCTTGAGGCCATGAATATGTTGTCATTTGTGTAAGTTTGTAGGTGGATGAATGATTGTAGTTGGTAACCAAAAAGTGACTGTAGGTCAAAATAAAAGAAGGGATATTGGAGTGATTCCACTAGATTGGTAAGTTGTGAACATGTTGAACCTATACAAACCTATAGATAAATGAGTAAGACATATATCCATATACCCTGTTTTACCTATGGTAGTTTAATATGAAAATAAATTATTGTTTCTCATGAAGGGAGTATGAATTTGGTGTGTTTATATATATATATATATATATATATATATATATATATATATATATATATATATATATATATATATATATATATATGTATATATATAACTCTAACTTCCCTTTGCAATGTGACTATTAAACCAAAATAGGGTATAGACAAGGTTTCTTTGTTCTAAAGGACTGTATGTTGATTATTTACCATTATATTTTGTATAAAAAAATTAAAATTCCACCTCAATGATCATTCCATATATATATAATGATAATTTAGGTGGAATTTTAATTTTTTCTATACAAAATATAATGGTAAATAATCAACATAGAGTCCTTTAGAACAAAGAAACCTTGTCTATACCCTATTTTGGGTTAACAGTCACATTACAAAAGGAAGTAAGAGTTTTTTCTTAACCACTGGTAGCTATTGTAAGGATTGTTTTGATTTTATAAGAATTCTTAGCTTTGACTTTTTGAGTTCTCTGATATGAAAAATTCTTTGGGAAAGTTTATATGCATCGAGTCTTCGGCCGCTTTTAAATTGTCATAGGCCTCATTATCTCTGCAGTTTACCATTTCCCTTGCCAGAATTTTCTCACTTCCCAGATCTCAAATCTCTCTACCATGGAATTTGAAAAATCCCAAACCTCCTCTACAGTAGAAATCATTAATCAATCTGAGTTAGAAGGAACCTATGAACTCCCTTCATTCCTAAACAGATATCTGACTGTCTAGATATTGAAATCACTGAAGAAAACCTTAAAAAAGAAAATACCATGTACAAACCTCTGGCTATAAAAGCTTCACATGTCTATAAGAAATCTAAGTTATTAAAATCTAAGTTTGTTTATAATTCTACTTATTTATCTTTTGTTAAACCCCAGATCAAATCTATCGAGTTAACCCTGAGTTATCAGCCAAAGAAGACTTTCTAAACAAATTTTCTTTCTCTGTTACTTGAACCCGAGATCAATTATATCAGGTCACATGAAGATGTGAAATTTTTTAACTTTGGTCTTATTAGAATACATATAACTCCTTTGATTCCTGATAATATTAAGCCTGTCATGTATCTTGCTTTGTGTGATTGTCGTCAAGTAAGTTTCAAGCATTCTTGTCAATAATCTAGTCTTGGTCACTTGAATGATGAAGTTATCTGTTTTGAATTTTACCCTAATCTCTCTGTCCCCGTCCATGATAAGGGATGTAAAGAAGTTAAAAATGGATCATTAGATTTTTGGGGATTATTCACCTCCCTTTATGGTCTTAATATGTTTGGTGAATTTAAGTATGCTTCTATAAATGTTTCTATTGTTTATAGTATGAAAAATACTAATCATCCAAAGATCTTAGAAAATTTGCCCTATGCAAGAAGATTAAATGGTGTTGTCCAACTCCAGAAAGGTCATATAGAGTCTGTAGAAATCCCTTCTGATTGGAAACTTGACTGGTTGAAAAATGTTTTTCCTAGAATGAAAGGTCAAGCCACAATACATAAGAGTGATGGCATAACTATAAATATACTTCCCAGATCTTTGTCTGTTAATTCTTCTCATTTTTCTCCATCTAGACCTTCAACTTCCTCTTCTAAAAGAACTGTAAAAATAGGCCATATCTTGATTGAAGATGAAGAGATTAATCAAGGTAGTGATCCAAAGGATCAATTACCCCGCACAATGATGAATCTTCCTCAAGAAGATAGTTTGGAATTCTACATAGAGAACAAAGTTACTCTGTACAAAGGTGGAAGATGGCCACCTCATAAAGGAGTATACAAGAGGCCAGCATGAATTGTAAAGTATTTTTCAGCTACTTATCAAGGAGATGTTGAACCCTCAAATGAGTTCAAACATTGAAATTATGCAGCAAGGTTCAACTCACACTTCACAAAGAATTTTGATGATCTCTATTGAGATGTTTTGTATATACAATAAAATATAGAGAAGATCCAAAATCAGGTATCTTCTATTGGTTCTAAACTAGTTGCATTAGATGATAGTTTAGATTGGCTTTCTAAATAGGATCAACAAGTAGAATCTTCTGCTAAAAAGCCTCAATTTTCAGTTACTTTTGGCTCTAATTTTAAGACTGGCAAAAAGTAGTCTAATACCACCCTGATGTAAAGAATGCATGTTTAGTTATAGCCTTGGTATCTTAACATTGATGATCTCCTCAATCCATTAAATGAGATCACTGCATGGTGTAACTCTATGAGAGTCATCACCATTAATGCCCATCTAGACCAAGCTGGAACCACTTGTTTTGCCTCAAAAAATTTCTAGGGTATTATCAATCAATGGTGGAACACCATGACCAAAGCCAAATAGTATGAGCATGTCCATAATCAACCTGATTCTTTAGCCACATTATTTAATTTATTGATTAATGAGTTTGCACCTCCAGTTGGTAATAGAGAACTAGAATCCAAAAAATGGCTTCTCAAGATGGAGCTATGTGATTTAAAATAGTTTGATGCATTTGCCAAGCAGTTTAGAGAATTGGCATATGAAAGCAAGAGTTTCTCTTCCACTGAGATTAAGATCCAATTTTTGCATGCTCTACCATATAATCTTACTAATAGAGTTATTTCTTATATTGATCTTAAGGGACTGAAAATTGAAGATCTCTCTCTCTCTCTTAGATGTGATTGATTTTTCCAAGCAACAAGCTATGTGTTTAGTCTCTGAGACTAAATCCATCCAGAAACTCATGAAGCATTTAGCCTCCCAAATTGCTCCTACATTCCAATAAATAGCCCCATTTGGCTATCAACCATTTATACAGCCTCATAAATAGCAGAAGCAGTGCTGCAAGCATCTTTCCTTCAAGCACCACTCTTTTCCTCGCAAGCATTCCTATGCACCTCCTCATCATTTCCTCAATAAACAATGAACCGCTCGTCCTCCTTCCAAATAGCCTATTTGCTACATTTGTTGTAAACCTAGTCACATTGCTCCCCAATGTCACTGCAAGAATCTTGTAGTCAAAGCTGTATTCACCTCCAATGCAGTAGCGTGGTGGGATATTGTTGATTCTAATGAAGACCTTTATTAAGAAGATGACATCTATGAACCAATTCTAGATGATCTCCCCAAAGGTGATTCAAAAGAAGACAATGATGCAGATGCTCTCGAGTCATTAACTAATGACTTAGAACAACCACTAACTAACATGCAATGCCCATACAGGCCAAGACACCATGATTGGTAATAGCTACCTTATGAAGCACATGGGAACTAGTCCAAACATCACCAAGAAGTCCCAGAAAGACAAGAGAAACCCAGAGGAAGAGGATACTCTAAAGGAAAAGGAACATCTAGAGGGAGATAGCCCTCTATGCCCAAAATGCCACCAATATTGCAAAGACCTCAGCATCCTCCTTTGCAATACCAAAGCTCTTTCAAGCCCAGTGAATCTTGGATCGAAAATAAATTCACCAGTAGAGATAGTCCAAGAGAAATCCAAGCACCAAGAATCGAGCCACAGTGGGATGTATTGTTTCCCACAGAAGAAAAAGAAGAGGATGATGAAGTAGAGTGTTCTTTCTACTTTGATCAAGACTACTGCCAAGGTGAATGCAGTAATCTTTAGGAAGAAGAAAAAGTAAAACTAGAAAATGAAGACATCTACAATGAACAATCCATTGTTCAAGATCCAGGGAGACAAAAACTAGTATGTACTAGTATTCCTCCTTTGGAAATTCCACAACTAGCTTATCTTACTCAGCTAATTAATGGAAAGTTTGCCCAAATCGTTACTTTAAAAATCAATGGCAGACTAGTAGATACTCAGATCGACACAGGAGCTTCTCTCTCCTTTGCTAAATCACAACTCATCCATGACTGGAAGACATTGGATAATGCTCTAGCTTATAAGAGCTTAGATGTCCAAGGGAACAGTTTCATTTGTAACAAATACAAACATCAGCAGACCCTTAGGATTCAAGACAAAATCTTCCATGCTAACTTTTTTGCTTTAGATAGAATGCCTATAGATATTCTTCTAGGCGGTGCCTTTATTGACAGATACTCGCCCTACAGTTCTACCACCGAGAGTATCATGTTTACAATAGATAATGAAAGGCTTAGAATTCCTCACCTTATTTATGCCACTGAACAATTTCTAAGCTTAGTGACTCAAATACCATAAATTGTAATCCTAGCTGAAATCTAGGAGATAAGAGAAAAGATTAAAGCCACTATCTGTTCTGATAACCCTCAGCAATTTTGGTCTAAATCTACGCTTGAAATGGACATAAAAATCCTTGAAGGCAAGCATATGAAGATTGGGAAAATGATCCCAATATCAACTCAAGATTATAATGATATGGAACTCCAGATCAAAGAATTGGAGGCAAATGGTTTTATTGAAAATTTTACTTCCCCTTTCTGTTGTTATGCGTTTATGGTTAATAAACATTCTGAGCAGAAAAGAGGCAAGAAAAGAATGGTCATCAATTATCAACCGTTGAATGCTATCACACAACCATTTCCATATCCAATTCCAGATAAAAGCTATCTATTGGAGAAAGTTGTAGCCTATAAATACTTCTCCCAGTTCGATTGCAAATCAGGTTTTTATCAGATCAGAGTCAAAGAAGCTGACAGGGAAAAGACAACATTCAGCTACCCTTTTGGCCATTTCTAGTGGATAGTGATGCCTTTCAGCTTGATGAATGCCCCAACATATTATCAAGCTCACATGGATAAGATCTTCCAAGGCACTTGTAACTTTTTGTGTGTGTATATAGATGACATAATATTTTTTAGTAATTCTCTTACTGACCATTTTACTCATCTCTCCCATTTCTTTCAACTAGCTCAAGATGCAGGAATTGTACTATCAAAGACAAAGATTTAGTTATGCAAAACTGAATGTAATTTCCCCAGAATGGTAATCTGAGATTCTATACTGCAAATCTAGCCACATATTAAGGAGAAAGTCATCAATTTTCTAGAGAAGCTAGATAAAGCTAAGCTTCAAGCCTTTTTGGGATTAATTAATTATTTAAATAGCTTTTATCTTAATTCTGGTGAATACAGGTTCATTCTTCAAGAACTTCTTTAGAAGAAGAAAGCTTTCTATTGGGAAGAACAACATACAATAGCAGTCTAGAAAATCAAATCGACAGTTGCTCTACTTCCAAAATTGCATATCCCAAAATCTGACCAAATGAAGGTTTATATTGATGCCTCCGACATTGCATGGGGAGGAGCACTTGTTTACTTACATAGAAATAAAGAATTCATTTGTGAATTCGCTAGTGGAGTTTTCAGTCCTGATGTACTTAAATTGATTTCTTCTGATAAAGAAATCTATGCTGTAAAGAAATGCTTAGAGAAGTTCATGTTAAAGCTTCTCCATTTGCCCCATTTTGTTGTAATTACTGACTGTACTAGATTTCTAACCTTTAAATAAAAAGATCATGGTCAGAAGGATGGTCACGGTAAATATGTTAGATGGCAAGAATTCTTTAATTAGTTTAATTTTTCTATAGAACACATCAAGGGTACTAAAAATGTTATTACAGATTGGCTCAGCAAAAATCCTCTAGCAACACTTATGCACCAACCCATTCTTGGTTTTAATCTGACCAAAATCTATAACTAAAGATTTCCTTCTTTGAACATCCTTGTCCAAGAACAGATTCTATGAGAAGGGTTGCATCCCAGATACACAAGGATTTCTTATGCAGTGGGACAAGATTTACAAATGTCCTCAACAGCTACTATTCAGGCAAATCACCATCAAAACTATGGAGTCATCTACATTGAAATATTAAATAGTGAATTTTTGTATCACCAATTCACTAAATTATTAAAGCATCCATTATGGACATGGTTGATAAGAATCAGATCTCCTTTCAATGAACATCTGTATCGGTGGATTGCAAAGCATGGCCCACACCGCATACACGAAGAGGAGAATCATGATCAAGACACTATCATGCATACTATCATTCAAAGATAGGTGGAGTGGATATCTTATTTCTACATCACTCCATGATATCATGCATGTGAAGCTGGACCCCAGCACTGGCATCTTTCCAGTACCTTCTAGCTCAGATGTCTTTTCAATCCTATCAGTGAAGATGATTTAGAGGATGAAGTGGAAGCAATGTTGGACTCACGCCACCAAACATCATCATCATCCAACACATCTAATAGCATTTCCCTATAGCTCAACTTTTACACTGTAAAGTATGATGGGACTTGACACCACCTTGACAGCAATTCAAGTAGGACCTCCCAAAATACTATAAATAGGCCTCTCCTCCATAGCATTTCCAGTGAAAAAAATTTTAAGCTTTAGAAATTTAGTAGCCTTGTGGAAAGAGTATGATATTCTCTTGCCCTTTTCAAAGGATCCTGAGAATTAGAAATTGAAACAAGTGTTCGTAATATTTAGTTTGAAGTAATAGTGTGAAGCCGTAGCCATTCGACCCCTGCCTACTGTCGCGGGGTTATGATTGATGGTTAGAAGAGAGATTAAAGAGAAATGAGATGGATCACATATTTTATAAGTTATTTTGGGTTAAAATAGACCTATACATGGAATTTTAGTCCTTTGAAACTTTGCATAACTTAAGATATTGAATTACGTATCCCCTCGGCGTGTGTAAAAGCCTAACTAGGGTTTCAAGAGCAAAAACCCCATAAAAAGAGTTTTAACCCTTAAAAATTAATTAAAATTCATAATATGACATTATTTGATGTATGTAAAATTAATGAAGTGTTTTTGGTGTGGTTAAAGACTGTACAATATGGATTTGGTGACCATGGATTTAAGATAGGGTTAATTATGCCTAATTAAAGGTTGTTTACAAAGGAAGTGTAGTCTAGGAGTGGAGTTAGGTTATATAATTTGACAAAAACCTATAAGGAGATAGAGGGTGGTATTAAAAGGTTTTACATATCCATAATAGTTGATATATTTCTCAAACCAAGATAATTTGCACAAAGAAGGCTACAAGCCTAAGGAAACCATATGTGAGCCATATATGTGGAATTCAATGTTAAAGTGTGTTTGAATTCTTTTAATAGGTTATGCCAGGTGTGATTTGACCATATAATAACATCTATGATATAATATTGACTCCTTGAAACCAATACCATGTTTTGGTATTTCAAACCTAAGAGGGTTGCCTAGTGAGAAGATAGTGAAAGAGTGAGAGGATATTTGTGAATGGAATGTATGAAACAAGTTAGAGAATGAATGTGAGAGTTTTTGAAGAGGTATAATGACAAAAATAATTGTCTCTAAATTGTAAAAAAAATATGTATAAAGAGAATAAATCCATTAATCCTAAGTGATAAGAGTGCATTAGTCATTTCCACTACACACAATGAAAAAGAAAACTTTAATTTAAAAATAATGGGAGATCCAAGATTTATAACATTGAAAAGAATAATTTTTTAATTTTAATTTTTGCATGTACAACACTAAATATGAGATATGATAGATAATAATTTGAAAGATCAAAATAACATTGTATAATAACACACAATGAAATAAAAATTGATTATAAATTAGATAGATTACCATGATAGGCATAAAATACATGCACATGTGTCCAATGTCAATAATACATAGATTTCCATGATAGGTATAAAAAAACATTACATCTACCAACATAGTATCTAATGTTGATTAAATGACATATGTACATATATAATGCCAAAAATGCATGAAATGCCGTATATGCATACAAAAAAGTATATCTAATGTGTAAGTCATCCTATTCATCAAATGGCCTACCTCTCTTTTCCTTCCTTGAAGAAGACTCTCCCTAGGATACCCTAATGGTATAT